>JAJONR010002307.1:0-25124 GCA_029582245.1 Solanum etuberosum | reverse complement strand
TTAGTTGAGTGAGTTGAGAGGAGGTAAGTATGTTTCCTTTTTATCAAGTTCAAGCTTATGTTTATGCTTTAGAATTCCCCTTACATGCTCGTACATTCCACGTACTGAGCCATTTGGCCTGCATCGTTTGATGATGCAGATACAGGTGTTCAGGGTCATCAACAGGAGCTTCATTGATACCACATGGAGTTCGAGTTAGCTATGGTGAGCCTCCTTGCTTCTGGAGGGTTCCACTTTTACTTTCAGTTATATCAGTTGTTCGGGTGTCGTGAGTCTTTTCCCGACTTCCATCTTTGTCAGTTAGACGCTTCATAGATAGACAGTAGAGTTTCAGAAGTCTGTTCATTTATTTTGTTAAATGTTTTAAAGACTTAAGTTGCCTATTTTATGGCTAGTTGAATATATTATTTATATTAAGTTTTTAAGATTTTGTATGCTTGAGTTAGTCTTCTGTTTGTAGTCAGCCAGGATGAGGGTTCGTTTTTGGACCAGCAATGGTTCTCGAGTGCCGGCCACGTCCAGGGTGTAGGCTCGGGTCTTGACAACAACAAGATAGGAACACCCCACGGGGAAGCACTAGGACGGATGAAACATTTATCAAGAAGCTCCTGGATTTGAGCTTTAAGCTCTCTCCATTCTGCCAGAGCCATGCGAGAAAGAGGAATGGAGATGGGGCGAGTACCAGGTTCCAAGTCAATGCAGATATCTATATCTCTATGCAGAGGCATACCAAGCAAATCGGTAGGAAACACTTCCTTAAATTCAGACACTACAGGGATAAACTCATTAGAGGGAGACTCAACATAAACATCCCGAATATGAGCCAATTTTGCCAAACACCGTTGCCCACCAGTTTCCTAGCCCGCACGAAAGATATGACCTTAGCTTGGTTAGGCTTGTACACCCCTTCCCACTCTAACCTTTCCCTATTCGGAATCTCTAGAGTTACCGACTTAGCATTACCATTAAGCACATCATAATAGGGGGACAACCAAGTCATGCCTAAGATTATCTGTAAGTCAGTCATATCCGGAATAACCAAATCAACCCAAGTCTGAAAAATCCATAAACACAACAGGACTAACACTATATACATGGGTGACTATGAATGACTCTTCAATTGGGGTAGAAACATGGATGGGGGCATCAAGCACATCTCAAACCGCATCAAATCCTAAGGCAAACTGAACTGACACGTATGCATAAATGGAACCCAGATCAAACCAAACAGTAGCCATTCGGTCACAAACAAGAATACTTCATGTGATCACTGCATCAGACACCTCAGCCTCGGTCTTGCCCGGGAAGGCATAAAACTGAACCCTGTCATCTTGACGGGCAACCTCTTTGCCTGGCTGCACCGCTCCTCTACCTGCATTACCATTTTCCCGGCCTCCACGGCCTCGCTGATTTCCTCCTCGCCCACCTTGTGGACGTCCTCTGCCATTACTACCTCTGCCCGCGGTTACCACTGCTCTAGCCTTCTGCGGCATGGGGTCAGACATGCGCGGATGGGGACAATCTCTCCTCATATGCCCAGGTTCTCCACAATTTTAACACACTTAATAACTTAACCAAATAAGCATCGCTGCTATTTGAGCAATCGTATCCTGACCCTCTTTGATATACAATGAATCCATAAAATCATAGTATAGTTTCTAACCTCAATTGGAATAACTTAATTTCATCATTCGCTAAACAACCCATACATGTTATGACAACAATACTAAATGCATTTTCCAAAGTAATGGTGTTCATTATCTAGCCGTCCCTTACCAAAACTTCTTGAATGTTGTCACCTATAAGCTAGAATCTGCAAATCTGACCTTAATCCCTTCACAAACGACGATAGTAGCTAGTGAGCCCTACAAAAATCCTAATTTCAATCACAGAACTAGATCAGACCCAATTCCTGACTGCTTTAATCTTTTTGGGATCTACTATTACCCCATCCCTTCAAACTACATGCCCCAAAAAGGCAACCAAAGTAACCAAAACTCACACTTAGAAAATTCAGCATACAATTTTTGTCTCTCAAGGACACTCAAAACTATACGAAAATGATCTGCATGTTCTTCCTTACTCTTATAATAAACTAAAATGCCATCAATAAACATCATAACAAACGAATCTAGAAATCGTTTGAAAACACCATTCATCAAACTCATTAAAGTTGCAGGCGCATTTATCAACCCAAACAATATCACTAGAAACTCGTAGTGTCCATAGCGGGTTCTGAATGCCGTTTTTGGTATATGCTCAAGCGTAATCTTTAACTGATGATAACTAGAACTTAGATCAATCTTAGAGAAAATGGATGCACCCTGCAACTTGTCAAAAAGATCATCTATCATAGGTAGTGGATACTTGTTCCGAATGGTGACCCTATTCAAATGTCGATAGTCTATACACATCCTCTCTTACTAATGTTGGTGTTACTACTTCCGTTGCTCTAGTTCTGACCATAGAGTGAAGGAGGAAAGATACCAATTTGTATCACCCAGATACCAATTGGATTCAAGTAATAGCACGAAAGGAGTAGAAACAAAGAGATTTCCTAAAGTCCGATAGCCTCTAGAAGAAAAGTACAGACGTCTCCGTACCATTCCGCATGACTCTACTAGACTCGTTTTGGTACAATGAGATCAACAAACCTATGGCTCTTATACAAACTTTGTCACTACCCAGACCGTCGTGATTGGCACCCACACTAACCCTCTGATGGGAGAACCATTACTACGACCCGACTAAGTAACTTAACCAAAAACTAAGCATTTAAAGATACGGAAGTAGGTTTAAATGTCTAAAGGAATATGGAGTTCCCATAAACTCCAAAGTTTTAATAAAACAACTAAACAAACTATTGCGGAAGTTTAACCCCTAGAACCTGAAAGTCATTGTACCAAAACATCTAAAGTGCAACAAGTCTAAGAAAGGGGTACAACCCCAAAACTAACATAATCCTACTACTAAACAGTCTAAGCCCGAAAGGAATGGACTGAACAGAATTGAAGGACCCATGGCAGCCTGAAAGAACTGGCTCTCCCTTGAATCCGGTGTCAATCACTGATCTCCTAGCCAAGGTCTATCAATAGCTGCCTGAAGATGCCCTGTACTCAACAAAGAACGAGCAAGTGCAGTATTAGTACACAACCACATTGTACTAGTAGGATCACACGGCTATTCCAGTAAGCGAAACATATATAAGCAGTCACAACATAGTAAACACGTACAGTATCAGTACACAACCACAGTGTACTGGTAGGATCACACGGCTATTCTAGTAAGCGAAACATATATAAGCAGTAACAATATAGTAAACATGACATGTATAGAATATATACACACATTGGTTATCATTTCAGGAGCAATGTACAATTCCACATTCTCAATAACAAGTATATGTGACAATTCAATGGTCCTCTGATGGAACGCATACCCAAAATGTTAGTGTGCCGGAACGTGACACCCGATTCCAATTAGTGTGTCGGAATGTGACACCCGTTCTAATGTATATGTCGGAACGTGACACCCGATCGAATATATATGTCGGAACCTGACACCCGATCCAATATATGTGTCGGAACGTGACACTCGATCCCAATTAGTGTGTCGAAATGTGACACCCGATCCAATCAACATAACCACAATCACAAACACACTCATAATGTATATTCTCATAATCATACAATCAAGTGTTGATTCATGGCATACAATTGTTCATTCATACTCAATTACATTAGGTTTGATCAATAGTGCTTCATTCACATATAAATATGCATTACAATGAAGCAATTACTAACATACATTACACAAACATGAAATCAAACCATCACCTACCTCGAAACCAAGCTTGAATGCCCCTAAGGCATTTGAATCTTCCCTTTCCGGATTCTTTCTGCTTGTTCTAGGTCTACAAACAATTAATATACGCAAGGATCAATAAATTAAGGTCTAATTATTTGGATTATAACAAACCCAATAACCCAAGACCAACCCCACGATCCCAATACCCAACTTAGGGTTTTTTCCACCATTAACTTCAGGTCAAAACCTTCCCCCAATAATAATTACCCAAGAATCTAAGTTCTACGGATCGAAAAATGGATTATGGGAGTAAAATCCTTACCTTTAGCATCAAAAGTCGTGGAAAAATGCCAAGAAAATCGCCTGGGGTCGTCTCCTAACTCTTAAGAACGAAGTTTGCAGAATAATGACATTTTTGGGGTTTATTTCTGACTTAAGTCACATCTGTCCCGCTGTGGCGGACCCTATTCTGCTACATCGGCCCTTCCCTAACGGCTTGCACGAAGACAGAGAGTCGAATTTAGAGTTTCAAACCCCCATTTCACAACACACCTTCAACCTATGACATTCAAAAACTACTCGTTCACGCTAAGATCAGTTTCGGGACTTTTACTCACCCGAATTCGATTCCGTAAATTCGTACGGGTTTCTTAACATCTTAGCTATGTATTCATGTGATCAAATTCATAATTATATCTATCATTCATTACCAGATTTACCTAGACCTCACTGACTCAGATTTCGTCCAAATCTGGACTAGGCTAGGAATTTCTAAGTTACTACTCAAAAGTTTTCTGGCCCTAATTCTTTCCCCATTGGCTTTTCCCTAACGACGGAATCAGGTCGTTACACGAAACCATCCCTAACAAAATATGTACTTCAATATGGTCTTCATATTGATTTAATAACTTAATTTAAAGTAATAAATTAGAAGTTCAGTCCACACTAATTGATCATGCGGTCATTACATTTACTGATATGATGAATATATATATTGGGAATAGAAGTTTTTATAAAAAAAAAACATTAAACATTATTTTTTTATTTTTTTATGGATGACTTACTTGCTCTGTTACCATACTGAACTTAGTGAATATCTCATTTAAAAGTTTAAATTGTTAGAGAAAGCATATTTTTTTATTTATTTAATCGTACTATCAGGCACTACTTCAAGCAAGTCAAATTATTTACTAAACTAAATTTGAAAAAAACAATTAAAGATACATTTGACTACTCTTTTGTCTTTATTTGTGAAAGTAATAGCAAAAAACGTTCAACTATTAGGACATAGGACAAACAAAATTAAATACAATAGGTCATTGTACATCTTTTCAAAATATAGAGGAAACATTGAAATTTACTTTTATTTTTAAAGATGATTTTTGGGAAAAAATAGTTATTACTTAGCAATTGAATTTGTGGGTTTCAGTATAACAACAACTTTAAACAAATTGATATTTATTGGCAATAGAATTTTCTTTTTAGTGGTAAGATTTATAGCCAAAAAAATATTTAGTGATAATTGAGTTAATGTTATTGCATTCAGGATAGCTAAAACCTTTAGCAATTTTTTCATAGAGTGTTGAATATAAATAATCGTATTTATTATTGTCGCTAAAATATAATATGACGATAATTATATTATTACCGTTATATAATTGTCTCAGATTTTTTTTTTGTTATAGTTAACTAAGGATATATATATATATATAACTATTATTTTTTATATATATTGCAAATTTTTTAATTGTTTAAATGTATTTGTTTAGGTTTTGTGCATTCTTTGAATTGGTGTATTGTGTATCCTATATATCTCATATATGATATATTGGTTTACGTAAAAATATCCTTCTCATATATGTTATAGGTGATTTTATGTTTAAATGCTTGGATAGATCAATCTCTTATAAAAAAATAATTTTTTTATGTTCAATTGCTGCCTAAATTCACACCTAATAATTAGATCATTACATAAAGAAATATTGTTTATATTTCTTTGTTTTTTTTCCACATGATATAATATAATATGAATTTTAATTTTTATGCATCGATGATAATGTCACGCCCCGAGCCTACACCCTGAACGTGACTGACACTCGAGAACCATTGCTGGTCCCCAAGCGAGCCCTTGGCCTGGCTGACTACTTAGCGGAAGACTCACTCAAGCAATGATAGGCTCAAAATAGAATTAAATCAGTTAAACTCAAATACTCATCTCATAAGGTTTGGAAAATACTCGATAAAAATACTTAAAGTTTGTAAACCAACTCAAAAGAAAGTAAATACTGAGAGACACCTCGACTCTATCTATATATGAAGCCTCTATAGTTCAACATGAATGTCGGGAAAAGACCCATGACACCCTAAAATGACTAAACTAAAAAGAAAAGTGGAGTCCTCCAGAATGCAAGGAGGCTCACCAAAAGCAAACTGGAGTGCAAAGTGATCTCAACGAAGCGCTTATTGATGATCCTGAACACCTATATCTGCATCATAAAAAGATGCAGGTCGAATGACATCAGTACATTGAATGTACGAGTATGTAATATAATCCAATGAACAAATAATTGAACTGATTAGGTTGAAAGAATACTTACCCCAACTCAACTCGATACAAAGCAATAAAAGAGATAGAAATATTTAAAGCTCCATAAATAAAAGATGTTAACTCAAGGATGTATATAAAAATATAATAAAATATTCTATACTCTTATTTGAGAGATTCTCTAACCGACAAACATCACTATGAGCTACGTGATGATACAACGTCTTGCCCACGCTGTCAGAACTGTCATATACCATGCCGGGGTATAGAACCTCTCCACTAAGTGGATCCACTAAGCAAGAAAGATTCATCTAAAAAGTATGATCTTTTACCCATGTTGGCAAGACATGGTTTATGAGGATTTTTGAGCTGTCTGAACTCATCACCATATCGGTGCTAAATACTACTCCTAATAATATATATGCTCATTCTCAAATGTATAAAACATACTTTTTCTCTGGTTTGAGATAATTACTCAAACTATCCTCTTAATAGAGGTAACTGCTTTGAAATATCTTTGAACTCATAAACTCATTTAGAAATCAAAGTTTCTCTTTTCTTAATGTATCAATTTTGGTATTACTTAGTTCCCTTATACTCTTTCTCAAATCATTTTTTTCAAACTCCTTCTCAAGACTCCTCTTTGCTTTCTCAGACTCAGTTTAAAACAAAAATGTTGGCTTTAAAAGATTCTCAAAAATTATAATTTAAAATAGGGTTCATGTTGAAATATAGACATGAACAAATCAACTCAAGGATCTCCAGAACAATATAGAAAAAAACTCAATACTCAGACCTCAAGAACTCAAAACTCAACGATACTACTCATCTCAACATTACTCAAATAATACAACAAATCAAGTATCTCAATGTATAATAATATATATAACAACTCATGAGCAAGGATTTAGAACTCGGAATCAATAACATCACTCATATCAATAATTCTCGAAACTAAGAGTATAACCCTAGATTAGACTTTTATTGAGTGAATTGAGATGTAGGGCGTGAGGATGAACTCAGTCCATCACTATGAATAGCCTTATATACCTGATTATGAATATTTTAGAATGGAAACTTTGGTGGAGACTTGATTTATCTTGCGCTTGAAATCTCGGCGCTTGATCTTGAGAGAAGAAATTTTTTTATGAAGTTCTTAGAGTGGAAAAACTTGGGAAAACCTTGGGTGGAAGGCTTCTCTTTGTATCTTGAATTTTTGACTTGAAGTTTTTAGGGTTCTTGATGGAGAAGAGGAACCCTAGGTGAGTTTTAAGAGAATTTCTAGATACTTTAAAGTTTAGATTAATGATTTTGAGAGGAAAACTTATTACTTGAATGATATACACCGTTAAAACACTCAAAATGACTTAGAATAGGGTTAAAAAGCTTGGAAAAGGACCAAAATAACCCTAGAACGCGTGCAGAAAGTTGCTGAAAAAAAGTGTAGTAAGCCTTCACAGAATGGTATACCACTTGTCAAAATATCTACCATTCGTAGGTCCAGTCGTAGTTCATCGACCGCTTGATCGGTCTTCACTAAAACAGGCATAACTGTTTACTCTGAACTCGAAATGAGGCAAACTTGGTGGCGTTGAAAAGAGGACTCGTAGACCTTTAATTTGATTGGTCATGGGCCACCTAAATTGTTATATTTTGTGATATATGGTCATTTGAAGTTGACCCAAGTAAAATCTCATGTTGAAACTCAATCGGAAAGAAAGCTTTCAACTCAACTTTGTGCTAGGGGATGCTGGTGACCTTAATTGATATCAAAAATCATTCCCACACTAAAGAATTGACCTTAAAACCTAAGAACAATTGAGAATCACTCGGTACGACCTTATACTCAAATGAATAATGCTTCAAGTCTTAACTTAGAAATTTTCGGGGTCTTACAGATAATATGTATATGTTTGTATATATATATATATGTTTGCATTGTCTTTAAATTTTTTGCAGCTGAATAAATGTTTCTAGTAGAACTTTGAGTTTTATACGAGGCTTGGTGTCTAATTTGTATCATATTTTGTAGAACTATATATCATTGCTTATCATGTTAGCTATTGCTTGATTACTAGTTTTTCATCAATCTAATCAGGCTTTTAATAATGTTACTTGTTAATTCAATTTTAGAAATAAAAACTGATCAAATCTGAATTGAAGAAGTATATATAGTTCATTGATTTTTATTAATAGAAATATTTAAATTAGAACTAGGTTTCAGAGGTGTCTGTAACACATGTTTAAGAGTAAAAAAACCCTCATATATTAAATGCACACACATGCATCGTAGGATTGAAATAGTTGCGAATAGGTTTTACGTGTATACATATAGAGTGATATTGAAATGATACTAAAATAATTTTCATGTAATTTTTAGCGTATGATTTTTGTTACTCCATCATATCAAGTTGATCTTAGATAAAAAGTAACTTTTTGAAGTAAGTTCAATTTTCTTCGGTAGCCTATGAGAAATAGATAAAAATAATATAAATAGTTCAATTACAATCATAGCATAAAAATATTTTATCATGTCCTATAAACACACATTTATTTTTTAAAACATTGCCAAGATTAAATACCTTACACATTATCAGTTTCTCCATATATCTTGACAACCAAAGCGATATTTTAAAATAATAATAATAATAATTGATAAATTTTCATCATGAAATATAATACTATATTGGGTCCATAATTTGTTAGATTTGAAGGTACACAAATTTATGTAAATGAACCAATTGAGAAATTATAAATAACCACACAGTTACTAAAAGGCATCATAATATGAGGAAATGGTATAATTCAACTTGATAAATATCAACTCCAAAATATTAAAAGAAAATATAATAAAAATAATTCTTTGTGAGTTAAATTTTTTATATAACTTTTTTGTATAAAAAATTATGAACGTTGTATGAGTTATCTTTCATTTTTTGCGAGTTATAGATTATAATCTTATCTCTGTCCCCCTCTATCAACTATATTTTACATCAATTGAGTGGAAAAAACATGACCCAAAACAACCCCTCCCCCCCCTCCCTAACATCAAGATGATGAACCTTGGTGATGACAATTTTATAAATAAAAAAGTTAGATGATTACTACAAATTATTGAATATTTTCAGGTTATTAATATCAATTTAGAATTAATTATTGTTATAAGTCAATTTGAATTTCGTAACTGTGGTAAAAATATATAAAATTAGGTGAAATTTATTTTTAATTAACTTGAGAACTGACTTTTATGTGATAAAAAAATAATTAAAAAATAAAAAAGAATAATTATAAATGAAAATGTGTCGGACAGATAGCTAGTTAGCCCTAGCCTATAAATACTTGTAGGAGTACATAATGTGTCTAACCCTAGTTACATACCCCTCTAAAACAACCTGATACGCTCAAATTACACCTCCCTAAAGAAGTATAAGCGATCATTGTCAAATAAATAACCGAACTTGTAGGTTGGGGTCGATCCCACGAGGAATATGGTTTAGACTTAAACTTAACTGACTATTATATTCGTTTAGTCAATTTATTTCCGAGACAAGTAAATAAAGGGGGGGGGGGGGGAGTTGTGAAACAAATAACTGATTGTTGTTTAAGTAGCAAGTGAGCAAGATTCAAACTTTATTGTTATCAATAAGAGAGAGAAACTAGGGTGTATGTGTTCCCATAAGCTCTTAACGCGGTATTCCTAATAATAATAATCCTTTCCTAGGGTTTTATATGCAAAGTTGGTAAGATATGTATCCCTAAGTGATTGGTCCTCCAAATATGGAATTTCACTCTGTACCTTGGTCCGGCTACGTGTGTATAATTTACTAATCCTTACCTTTACCTCAGATTAGACATCACATCAATGTATGACTTAGTTTTCACCCTCGCACCAATTGACATTAGAATATTAGATAGTATCACACTAAATCTCTGTTGATAATTCTTTTCTTATTAACTACCTCCTTGGTCCGGCACGTAGCAACAAGGCGAGTTCTAACATTGGCCACCGTTAAAAAGACTTCTAAGCGAAAGAATTACTAATAGATGCATCAACACTATTCAAGAATTCCTTAGTTATTATTCATACATTGTTAATTGCTCATGGTTCCCACAACCCTAGTTGTGGATTTAGTTACTCATGCTTGAAAGAACACAATTCATATTTTTGTAAAGAGAATTCATGAACTTACGTTTAGAGTAGAAGAAACCCGTAATCTCCAATTAAATTTCAAAGCGAAAATCTTATAAACCGAAATCCGGAAATCAAATTGCCAAAGTTTGCAAGTTAATTCCCAAGAAAATATTAAGAACTAAAAGTAAAGAATAATGTCTAACCCCCAAAAACGAGGTTTACATACCCTATTTATAGAAAAACATGTCCTAAACAAAAGGAAACAAAATAAGGAAATAAACTTTCTGGACGTGGCTTTGGTCGACGACTCGACATACGGACCGTGGGTTGACCTACGGTCCGTAGGTCCCCTCTGTTGGTCGACACTTAGACTTTTTTCTGCAAGGCCTGGAACCTTCAACTCCCAGTTCATCACTGACGGACGTGCAGGACGGACCGTAACCTACGGTCCATGGGTCCTCTTTCGTGGCTCCACACTTAGGATTTTCATCAGGTACTGGAACTTCGACTCTCTGAACACCTTCTACGGACTTGCAGGATGGCCCGTAGGTCGCTTCGTGGTTCCACACTTGGTCACACTTCCCTGATGCTCCCATCTCACTTAATCGCGTCCAGGCCTATTTCTTGCAAACGTGACACAAAAACATTATTTCCAATACAAAATGGCCCTAGACACACACAACTCTTAAGTGAAATGTATCAAAAATACCGTAAACTCATGGTATATCAACACCCTCAACTTAAATATGTTGTTTGTCCTCAAACGACACACTAACACTCTAAACGACACTTGTGTAGAAGCAGATATACAAACTTAGCAATCACATGGCTATCTCAACCCATTCCATCTTCTTAGTGCAAATAATTTTTATTAGACTCAACAAGCTAACTCATGCAGAACAAGATATGACACAGATCGACCAATAGATACCACAACATACACTTTTCACAATCACCAAGGTACCAACTTTCCGACAATGTAACTAGTGCCCTCACTTCAAACGAAATCTTTTTCACATAGAAGATATGAATTTTGAGTTTTAGGATTCATTCAACACTCACGCTTAGAAGTGACTTCAAGTACAGTTAGTGCTCAATACCATAGGCTTGCCTTTATTTTCACTGCTTAGACTCTCCAAACTAGTTTCTAGGATCACTATAGGACTTTCTTAGCTTGTAACGTAAGCTCAGGGTTATGTGTGGTACATTTGGGTACTTTTTATTGACTTTCTTCCCTCCTTGACATTACATTGGCTTTTTACCTCTTTTCTCAACCTATTTTTGATATCCTTTCATTTTACTTTCTTTCCCTTGACTCTTTTCAACATGGATGTGACTTTTGACTGTTTGGCTCTTATTTTTCACTTTCTTCTTTTTCTTTCACTTTATTTTTATTTATTTCTTTCATCACTTTTATTTATCATCTTTTTGCTTCTTTTGCACAAAGTCACATCCTCTTCTATCTTTTCTTTTTCTCTTTTCAACAGAAAACTCTTTTCATACCCTTTTGTTTTCTTTTGGTTTCCTCTTTCATAGCCACCCTCAACTTATGGATTTTCCATTAGTTGAGGTGCACAATATCCAATTTCGGACCAGGGCTAAGATCAAGGTAAATTTTGAATTAGCCACCCTCAACTTAGGCTTTTGGCCTAAGTCAAGGTACACATGTCCAAGGAGGGACCGCGGCCAAGATAATTATTTTAGGGAAGGTGAGTTAGGTGAATCAAAAGAAATGGTCTATTTTAGGCTCATATATTTGGATCAAAGGGAACGTTGATTTCATTTGGTTGGATAATTTTAGTCTTAAGTGGACTAATTTGAACAAGGGCCTATGATCACTTCCCAACTTCTAGCCTAGATCATCTTAGCAAGACCAACGGGGCAAGTTCTAGATTGGCACATACTGTCTGAACATTCAACTTTTCTCACACAGTCTTGGCACATTGTTTCATTATCAGATTATCAGATTACCCAGTTCAAGTTTTAGCTTAAGTCATGAGGTCACATCGGTTCTTATCATGTCACATTAAGATCCAACACATTCAACTCATCAAGACTATAGATCTAGCACAATTCAACATATTTTTACAAGGATCATTTTTCTCATGCTTTCATTTTTCTACTTACTCCTACACTTACATTCCTAAACATGCCGGTTCAACCGAAATTAAAACAGTCTCTTGGGGGAAAAGAACACAGGTAAGAAAACCCCAAGAGAGGATTATGAGTTGGGTTACTTAGACTTCACCCTATCACTCACAATCTATTTACCCCACCCACAACAAAATAAAGTGCAATTGTCCCCAATGCATAAAAAAAATAAAAAGCAAAGGATCGGGTGAAGCAAACCTGTGGCGCATATGCGTCGAAGACCACTCAAGAAGCGGGTGGGTCCGGTTTCCCGGAACCTGCTTGATCCACACTTGGAACGCCATCAGTAGAGCTCCCATCTACCCTCTCAGCACCCTCAGTAGTGCTATCATCAACTTTTGAGACACCATCAGTAGTGCTCGTACTGCTAGATGGGCCCACACATATCTCCCTGTCCCTCTGCTGTCTCATCTCCTCGTCAACTATGGATACTCTCCAAGCCACCTCAATCTGCTGGCGCTCCCTCTTCCTCTCTCTCTCAGCCTCAGTGTCATCAGAAGTACGACCGGAGCAGGGGCGCTTCCCTGCAGTACGAGAAGAATCTGGCGGTGGCATACCATCTCTGAATAGGTCACTAAACACCGTATCATCAACCGGTGCCGTAGGGGAAAACTCTGGATCAGTCTATGATGGAGCGAGAAGTACAGTGACATCAGCACAAAGGCTCTCTATCTCCTTCTGGAGGGTGTTCACATCAACAGTCAGGGCTAGCCTCTCTAGGACTGTCAACTCAAAGGCATCCAGGTGCTGATGAATGGCCTGGACCTTCTGGTCCATCATGTGCTCCATCCGCTGTTCAACCCGACCCACGGACTCCGCTATAGCACGCTGCATCCATGGCCTAACATGCTGAAGTAGGGTAGCCATTTATGCCTCGAGCCTCTGTACTCAAGCTAGAGGCATGGCGGTGGCACCGGAAGAATGGATGGCTCTTGACGAGCTAGGGGACTGACTGGCGGCCGGAGACAGATGAGCCTGTGCCTCTGCTGTAGTGGCTGGAGGGGTAGTGTCATCATCCTGCATTTGCTACAAGATCATCGCCCAATGGTGGCACCTCAACCGGTGGCTCCCTGCGAGGTGTAGCTGCATTGGCCTCATCCCGAATAAGGCCTATATCAAGAGTCTTGGTTGCGTGAAGCAACCGGTCACAATGTCATATTGGTACACCGGAGTCCCTACAAAGCTGGAAGATGAGGCAAGGGAAAGGAAAAGTGGTGGTGGCCTTGAAGGCCCTCTCGTGGATCACCTCGATCAGTATACTAACAAAATCGACCTCAAGTCCTACTACCATAGCTGCAACTATCACCGCTCGGTCCCATGTGACCACATTGTCTGCCTGAGTGGAGGATAGCATATAACGTACCAGCAGCCAGAAGTATTTTGCAGCAAAATTTATGGTGGCCTTCATGATGCCCATGCTCGGAGTGCTGACACACTTTGCTCGCTCGCCATCCATGGCAAGATGTCGTGCTTGCCACCTAATAAGTGACTCCCGCTGCTCAGCATTCCTCTGAAATTCCCCACTCCGGATGATGCCCATGCGATAATCTAGCTCTGCTGTATTGATGGGGAGAGTCTGATCCGGGCCATATATGAACCTGCGGAGTGTGGTCTCAGAGATTTCCACAGAAAAGCCCCGAACTAGTATAGCCTAGAGTGGAGCCTGAGCTGCAGGCTTGGCCCTCTTGGAGACGGACCCTCTAATAGTGGCAGCATAGGAAGTGTAGAACTCCCTGACTATCTCCTCACTGTACGTGCTTGGGGGCCGGGCCATCCACTCGTACCTGTGTCTAGGAAAGAGTTCCTTAATGACTGGAGCAGTGTGCAGATTACCTGTGAGAGCCTGAAGCTCCTCGATGACTAGTCGAGCCATTTTCTCCTTCTCATTCAGCATGCGGGAATCTCTGTATATATGATACTGGCCCTCCATACACCATCGATTTGGTTCCTCAGCAACTGGTGCAGGCTCGGTAATAAGGGGCCCTGGAATGTCGCCCGCACTATCAGCCTCAGAAGATGAGGCATTGATACCATTAGAACTGGAGCCTGAGCTGGAGTCGGATGCAGACTCAGAGCCAGCTGGTGATCTGATCGGTGTGGCCCCCTCTTCAGACTTGGTGCAGTGACCACATCGGAACTCACCTATCGGGCTCTGTTCCGTGTAGTGCGGGGAGCAGTGGGGGAGGTCCTGGTGCGAGGTGGAATGTACTCCACATAATTCTCCACATCAGTGTCCTCATCAATTAACCGAAAGAACGGTGCCACAGATTTCGATTTGCCCTTTGTGGCATAAGTCGGAGCTTGCTTGGGGGCCATAGTACCTATAAGAGCTTAGTTAGTACCAAAACAAGCAAATAACACACTAGGAAAATTTTTAGAACAATAAACGAACCAAAACCAAAACTGAAAAATTCCTGGACAGTAGCAGCACTGTCCACCTACGGTCTGTGGATGGACCTACGGTCCGTAGGTCCCCTCCGTAGGTCAGAGTTCCCAGAAGTTGGGTCTCTGATGTGAACCACGGATGTGCAGAACGGTCCGTCGATGGAACGATGGACCGTAGTCCACCTCTGTGGTTCCATACTTGGTGACTATTTCATGTGCAATAGACCCACGGACCGACCTACAGTTCGTGGACGGGGTCTCGTGGGTCATTTTTTGTGCCAGGTTTCAGACATGCCTCATATTGTACTCATTATTTCAACAAATCAATTAATTAACTTAGGTCTAATCATGCATTTCAACCCAATATATGGCCTCCCTAAAGAAGTATAAGCGATCGTTGTCAAATAAACAACCCAACTTGTAGGTTGGGGTCGATCCCACGAGGAATATGGTTTAGACTTAAACTTAACTCACTATTATATTCGTTTAGTCAAATTATTTCCGAGATAAGTAAATAAAAGGGGGGGGGGGATTTGTGAAACAAATAATTGATTGTTGTTGAAGTAACAAGTGAGCAATATTCAAACTTTGTTTTTATCAATGACAGAGAGAAACTAGTGTGTATGTGTTCCCCATAAGCTCTTAACGCGGTATTCCTAATAATAGTAATCCTTTCCTAGTGTTTTACATGCAAAGTTGGTAAGATATGTATCCCTAAGTGATTGGTCCTCCAAATAGGAAATTTCACTCCGCACCTTGGTCCGGCTACGTGTGTATAATTTACTAACCCTTACCTTCACCTCAGATTAGACATCACATCAATGTATGACTTAGTTTTCACCCTCGCACCAATTGACATTAGGCTATTAGATAGTATCACACTACATCTCTGTTGATAATTGTTTTCTTATTAACTACCTCCTTGGTCCAGCAAGTAGCAACAAGGCGTGTTCTAACGTTGGCCACCGTTAAAAAGACTTCTAAGCGAAAGAATTACCAATACATGCATCAACACTATTCAATAATTACTTAGTTATTATTCATACGTTGTTAATTGCTCATGGTTCCCACAACCCTAGTTGTGGATTTAGTTACTCATGCTTGAAAGAACACAATTCATATTTTTGTAAAGAGAATTCATGTACTTACGTTTAGAGTAGAAGAAACCCGTAATCTCCAATTGAATTTCAAAGAGAAAATCTTATAAACCGAAATCCGGAAATCAAATTGCCAAAGTTTTCAAGTTAATTCCCAAGAAAATATTAAGAACTAATAGTAAACAATAATGTCTAACCCCCAAAAACGACGTTTACATACCCTATTTATAGAAAAACATGTCCTAAACAAAAAGGAAATAAAATAAGGAAATAAACTTTCTAGACGCAGATTTGGTCGATGACTCGACCTACGGACCGTGGGCCGACCTACGCTCCGTAGGCCCCCTCCATTGGTCAACACTTAGAGTTTTTCTGCAAGGCCTGGAACCTTCAAATCCCAGTTCATCACTGACGGATGTGCAGGACATACCGTAGGTCATGGGTCCTCTTCCGTGGCTCCACACGTAGGATTTTCATCAGGTACTGGAACTTTGACTCTCTGAACACCTTCTACGGATGTGCAGGACGGCCCGTAGATCAACCTACGGTCCGTAGGTTGCTTCGTGGTTCCACACTTGGTCAGAATTTCCTGATGCTCCAATCTACGCCCACCATCGACGGACCTTCATAGGACCTACGGTCCGGAGGTCCTTTCGTGGGTGGCTACTTCTGCAGATTTTTCAGCTGTCATCTCACAAAATCGCGTCCAAGCCTATTTCCTGGAAACATGAAACAAAAACATTATTTCCAATACAAAATGGCCCTAGACCCACACAACTCTTAAGTGAAATGTATCAAAAATACCATAAATTCATGGTATATCACAACCAGACAGAAAGAAATTATGACTATAGCTAGAGCAACAACAACAATAACAATAATAATAACACTTTTTAGTCAGAAGATGTTGATTCTCTGGATCCCGCAAGCTGTAACATTCTAATAGCTTTGCCTTTGGTTTTGATATACATCTCAAAATCATCTGGTTTCTCATCTTCATTCTTCTTGATCTTCTTATTCTTTCCATTTTTTGAAATCATCTTTAAAGTCCATTCTATCTGGTTAGTGTAACACCTCCTCTATTCGAAAGAACTAGAATTAGAAGGAAACCGTTTTTGGAAATAATCAAATTTGGAAAGTTTGACAAAGTTAAGCTAAGTATGAGTTTTGGGTCATCTTAAAACTAAAATAACTCCTAGGTCAGGATGATTTAGGTGTGCTACAAGATACCGTAGGAAAGATCTTTGAATTATCTTTCCAACGCCATCAAGTTTGCCCATTTTTGAATTCGTATGAGGGAGATATGCCCATTTGAAGTTGTGTTGTCTAGATAAGAAAAGTCAAAACGGGATTTTTTAAGGATACTTTGGTCTTTTCACTACCAAATTAATTAAATTCATTTTTGGTAATTAAGTTGGGTCTAAACTGATTTGGTTCAGTTTACGCTTCGTCAAAATAAGTTAGGGTTTTGAGAGAAGAGAAAAAGAAAAGGAGAGGAGAAGAGAAGAAGCAAGGAATCGTAGTGTTCTTGAAGCTAGGCTTGTAGATTTCGCCATGGGTTAATCCCTACAAGGTATGTGAGATCACATAACATTGGGTTCGTTCACCCGCGCGCCAATCATGATTTAATTCAGCGAAATTATATTTTTGAAAGTATAGAGATTGAGTTCTTGATGGATTTTGTTGAGGTTTCTATTGGGTTCTTGATTGTTGAAGTTGTTGAGGAGTTCTTCATTTAAATTCATGAAATTAGATATCATTTTGAATAGATTCTTGCATATTTTTGTTTTGTATTCAAATCTAAGTGTTTGGGGAAGGAACCAATCAAATCTAGAGGGTTTAGAGTTGAAAAACGACAAAGAGAATTCGTCAGATTTCTGGGCAGGGGTCTGGGGCGCCGCGCCAGCCAGAGCGCCTTACTTTGGGGTCTGTAGTTTGGGCTCAGGGGCGCCGCGCCAGCCAATGCACCCCAATCCAGACCCTGCAGTTTATGCTCTGGAGCCCCGCACCACTCAGAGCTCCAGGGTTGCCAGGCCTTCCACCCTTTCCCACTTCTTTCCGTTTGAGTTCCCTTGCAACATACCTATGTTTTCTAGTTGATTTCTACACTCTAACGTATGTCTAAACATCATGAAATCATCCATAAACATGAGATCATGAACCTTGAATCCATAATTCAATTCAAGGAAAGTTAAGAGTCAAGTCAAGAGAAGTTCTTAGAGTTTTCCAAAAGTCTTTTACAAATGCTTTAAACTTGTTTCAAGACTTGAGATTTGAGTTGAGTAAAGAGTAAATAATTTCTTCAAAAAGTGTATATGGGGACTATGTATTCCCAAAGAGTAAAATGTTTGTTACATTTAAACAAGAAAGGAAACACCGATTTCCAATAGAGCCTTTTCGCTAGTTTTTCAGTAAAGAGTAAAGAGTTGAAGTTCATTTCTTCCAAAGAGTATATGGGGACTATGTATTCCCAAAGAGTAAATATTTTTCACATTTGAACAAGAAAGGAAACACCAATTTCCAACAGAGCCTTTGAGTTAGTTTTCAGTAAAGAGTAAATGCTTTCACAAAGTAAGCAAGAGAGGAAACTTTGATTTCCTAGAGAGCCTTTGAGCTAGTTTTTGAGCAATTATCTCAAACCACAGAAAGAAGTTATGTTTTTAACATATGAGATATTATATTTTGGGAGTAGTATTGAGCATCGATATGGGGAGAGTTCAGATTACTCACAAACCCCATAAACCATGTAGCCATCATGGGTAGAAAATGGTCATACTTTTTAGATGATTCCTTAGTGCTTTTTAGCATAGACTAGTGGATCCACTTAGTAGTTAGGTTTTATACCCCTGCAAGGTATAGGACGGCCCTGGCAGCGTGAGGCAAAATGTTGTATCATCACATAGCTCTTAAATGATGGTTGTCGGTTAGAGAAACTCCCACAGAAGTATTTTGTATTCTTATATACACAGAGTTAATTGTATTTTTATATACAAACAAAGTTTATATTGTATCTTTGCGTACAGACTGAGTTACTATTGTATTTCTAAATACACAGAGTTATTATCCATGTTTTAAAAGCTTTTCTTTATATTCCATTCGTATTATTTCTTTATATTGAAATGAGATAGTTGAGTTGAGTTGAGCCCAAGTATGTTCTTTCAGTTCCTTTCAAACTTATGTCTTTTTTTAGAATTCCCCTCGCATGCTCGTATATTCAATGTACTGATGCTATTTGGCCTGCATTTTTGTTATGATGCAGATACAGGTAACCAGGATCAGCATCCAGCGCATCGTTGATTCTAGTTGAGCTTTAGAGTTGTTGGTGAGCCTCCTTGTTCATGGAGGACTCCTTTTATTGCTTTATCAGTTAATTATTTAGGACGTCGTGGGTCTTTTCCCGACGTCCATCTCAGTTGTTAGAGGCTTCATAGACAGTTAGTTAGTTCATTTGTCTTTATCTTGTTATTGGCTTATGTTAAGACTGGAGTTGCCATTTTGGCTAAATTGAATGTTTATTTTTAAACGTTCTAAGTTATCTTTTAAACAGTTGAGTAATGATGCATTGAATCCTTGTATTAATGTTGTGAGTCTTCCGCTGAGTAGTAATCCAGGCCAAGGGTTCGCTTGGGGCCAAAAATGTTTCTCGAGTGCCAGTCCTGGCTAGAGTGAAGGCTCGGGATGTGACAAATTTGGTATCAGAGCAGAAAGTTCAAGAGTCCTAAGGAGTCTATGAAGTCGTGTCTGTAGTGTCCTAGTTATCGGTGTCAAGCACGCCACATCTATAATTAGGAGGCTGAAACATTAAGGAACTATCACACTTCCTTCATATTCATTTCGTGTGATAGAGTGTACCTCTATAAAAGTTTCTTTCTAACTCGTGCTTACGCGTGTCTCTCCGTTCATGCCTCCACGAAGAGTTGTCCGAGGTCATCCAGCTAGAAGGAATGTTGAGGAACACGGGGTACCTAATACACCAGAAGTGCAACCCAAATTAGAGGCCACCAATGTTGAGTTCCGTGAGGCCATTCGGATGTTGTGCCAAGTTCTGACCAACCAAGCTGGGCAACAGATAGAGAGTTGTCAGGAAATGGCACATACTTCGACGGCCCGTGAGTTTTTAAGGATAAATCCTCCAAGATTCACTGGTTCAAGTGTCACTGAGGATCCTGAAAGTTTTGTTGAAGAGCTTCAGTAGGTTTTCAGATTATGCATGTTGCCGATGCTGAATGAGTAGAACTAGCTGCATATCAACTGAAGAGTGTTTCTAGGATATGGTTTGACCAATAGAAGAAGAAAGGGTTGTTGATGCACCAATTGTGAGTTGGGTTGTGTTTGTGAGTGCTTTCATGGGGCGCTTCTTTCCCCGTGAGCTAAGAGAAGCAAAGGTACGAGAATTCCTTACCCTTAAGCAGGAATCTTTGAGTGTTCATGAGTACAGTCTGAAGTTCACACAACTTTCCTGTTATGCTCCGGAGATCGTTGCTGACATGAGAAGCAGGATGAGTTTATTCGTTGCTGGGTTATCTTGTCTTTCAAGTAAGGAAGGAAAGGCAGCTATGCTGATAGGGGATATAGACATAGCAAGGCTGATGATCCATGTGCAACAGATTGACGAGGACAAGCTGAGGGATCGAGAAGAGTTTAAGATTAACAGGGAACGAGTCCGGGCAGCAAAAGAGTAATGCGAACCGGTCTTCCTTCCAACAGAAATAAAAGGGACCCGCTCCATTATCTGCTAGTGCACCTACACAAAGGAACAAAGGTGAGTACAATAGTCAGAATTCCCAGAATTTCAGAGCTAGTCCTGCACATTCTGAAGGTAGTGTTGCACATGAGGTAATGGGACTCCTGCATGTGCTAAGTATGGTAGGAGCCACTTAGGGGTGTATCGTGATGGCTCCACTGGTTGCTTTAAGTGTGGTCAGAACGGTCATTTAATGAAGGAATGCCCTAAGAACAGAAAAGGAACAGGAAATGGGGGTAATAGAGCCCAATTTTCTTCAGTTGCTCCACCAGACAGAGCTGCACCTAGATGAGCTAATTAAGGGGCAGGCGGAGGATCAAACCGTCTTTATGCTATCACTAGTCGCCAAGAGCAACAAGATTCGCCAGATGTTGTCACTAGTATGATCCAACTCTTTAACTTTGATGTGTATGCTTTGCTAGATCTAGGAGCGAGTTTATCTTTTGTAACTCATTATGTTGCTATGAATTATGATGTTCTTCCTGAGAAACATCTTGAGCCCTTCAGTGTTTCTACACCTGTTGGTGAGTCTAGTAGAGAGAGTCTATCGTGATTGTACCATTTCTGTCAATCACAAGAGCACCATGGCTGACTTAGTTGAGTTAGGCATGGTAGATTTTGATGTCATTCTAGGTATGGACTAGCTTCATGCCTATTATACATCAATAGATTGTAGAACTCGAGTAGTCAAGTTCCAGTTTCCCAGTGAACTAATTATAGAGTGGAAGAGTAGTTCAGCAGTGCCTAAGGGTTATTTTATTTTGTACCTCAAGGCCATACAGTTAGTTTCCAAAGGTTGTATCTATCACTTAGTCCGAGTTAATGACTCTAGTGTTGAGATACCTCATATTAAGTCAGTATCAGTTGTTAGTGAGTTTCTGAAAATCTTTCCAGAGGATCTTCCTGGAGTCCCTCCTGAGAGAGAAATAGACTTCAGCATAGATATTATTCCCGATACTCATCCTATCTCTATTCTGCCATTTAAAATTGCACCAGCAGAGTTGAAAGAGTTAAAAGAGCAGTTGAAATATCTCCTAGAGAAAGGTTTTACTCGACCAAGTGTCTCACCTTGGGGTGCTCCGGTCCTATTTGTGAGAAAGAAAGATGGTTCTCTTAGAATGTGTATAGATTACTATCAGTTGTACAAGGTTACTATCAAGAATAAGTACCCTCTTCCAAGAATTGATGATCTCTTCGATCAACTTCAGGGTGCTACATGTTTTTTCTAAGATAGACCTCAGATCAGGCTAGCATCAATTGAAAGTAAGGGAATGTGATATTCCAAAGACAACATTCAGGACTCGTTATGGTCATTATGACTTTTTGGTCATGTCGTCCGGCTTAACTAATGCACCTGCAGCGTTCATGGACCTTAGGAATAGAGTATTCGAGCCTTATTGAGATATGTTTGTTATCATATTCATTGATGACATACTAATCTATTCAAGGAATGAGGAAGACCATGCTAGTCATCTCAAAGTAGTTCTCCAAACTCTAAAGGATAGAGAGTTGTATGCTAAGTTATCTAAGTGTAAGTTCTGGGTTAAATGTGTGGCATTCCTAGGTCACATGGTTTCCGGTGATGGAATGAGAGTTGATACGCAGAAAATAGAGGCAGTACATAATTGGCCTACACCCACATCTCCAACTGACATTAGGACTTTCTTGGGGTTGGCTGGATATTATAGAATCTTCGTCGAGGTGTTCTCATCCATTTCGTCCCCTTTGACTAAGTTAACTAAGAAAATAGTTAAGTTCCAATGGTCTGAAGCTTGTGAGAAAATCTTTCAGGAATTGAAAAAGAGGTTAACTACTGCCACAGTATTGACCTTAACAGAGGGTACGCAAGGCTTTGTGGTTTATTGTGATGCGTCCAGAGTTGGTTTGGGTTGTGTGTTAATGCAGAATGGAAAAGTAATAGCTTATTCCTCTAGAAAAATTAAGGTTCACGAAAAGAATTACCCAACCCATGAACTAGAGTTGGCTGCCGTAGTATTTTCTTTGAAAACATAGCATCATTATCTTTGTGGTATTCATGTAGATGTGTTCACCGATCACAAGAGTCTTCAGTATGTGTTTAGTTAGAAAGAGTTGAATCTCAGACATAGAAGGTGGTTAGAATTACTCAAGGATTATGACATGAGTATTCTTTATCACCCAGGTAAGGCTAATGTTGTTTCTGATGCCTTGAGTTAATTATCTATAGGTAGTACCGCCCATTTTGAGGAAGATAGGAAAGAGTTAGCAAAAGAGGTGCATAGACTTGTGCGATTAGGAGTTCGATTAAGGGATTCCGACGAAGGAGGAGTAGTGGTGATGAATGGGGCTGAATCATCATTAGTGTCAGAAGTTAAAGAGAAACAAGAGCAAGATCCTATTTTTTTTGAATTGAAGACAAATGTTAATAAGCAAAAAGTAATGGATTTTGAACAATGGGGAGATGGTGTATTGAGGTATCAAGGTAGATGGTGTGTACCAAGGGTGAATGAACTTCAAGAAAGGATTATGGAGGAAGCTCATAGCTCCAGATATTCTATCCATCTGGGTTCCACAAAGATGTATCGTGACCTGAGAGAAGTATATTGGTGGAATAATATGAAGAAAGGTATTACTGAGTTCGTTGCTAAATGCCCGAATTGTCAACAAGTTAAAGTAGAGCGCCAGAGGCCCGATGATATGGCTCTGAATATAGAACTTCCAGAATGGAAGTGGGAGATGATCAATATGGATTTCATCACAGGTTTACCAAGGTCTCGCAGGCAGCATGTATCTAGTTGGGTGTTTGAGCCAGATGTTAGATGTTACACCCTTAGCCTTCTAAGAGTAGTCTAATTCGAGGACGAATGTTTCCAATGGGGGGATATTGTACCACCTCGCTATTCAAAAGAACTAGAATTAGAAGGAAACTGTTTTTGGAAATAATCAAATTTGGAAAGTTTGACAAAGTTAAGCTAAGTATGAGTTTTGGGTCAAATTAAAATGACAATAACTCCTAGATCAGGATGATTTAGGTGTGCTACAAGATACCGTAGGAAAGATCTTTCAATTATCTTTCCAGCGCCATCGAGTTTTCCCATTTTCGAGTTCGTATAAGAGAGATATGCCCATTTGAAGTAGGGTTTTCTAGATAAGGAAATTCAAAACCGGATTTTTGAAGGATACTTTGGTCTTTTCACTACCCAAATAATTAAATTCGTTTTTGGTAATTAATTTGGGTCTAAACTGATTTGGTTTAGTTTACGCTTCATCAAAATGAGTTAGGGTTTTGAGAGAAGAGAAAAAGAAAAAGAGAGGAGAAGAGAAGAAGCAAGGAATCGTTAAGTTCTTGAAGCTAGGCTTGTGGATTTCGCCATGGGTTAAACCCTACGAGGTATGTGAGATCACATAGCGTTGGGTTCGTTCACCCGCGCGCCAATCATGATTTAATTTAGCCAAATTATATTCTTGAAAGTATAGAAATTGAGTTCTTGATGGATTTTGTTGAAGTTTCTATTGGGTTCTTGATTGTTGAAGTTGTTGAGGAGTTCTTGATTTAAATTCATGAAATAAGATGTCGTTTTGAGTAGATTCTTGCATATTTTGGTTATGTATTCGAATCTAAGTGTTTGGGGAAGGAACCAATTGAATCTAGAGGGTTTAGAGTTGCAAAACGACCAAGAGAATTCGTCAGATTTCTGGGCAGGGGTCTGGGCCGCCGCGCCAGCCAGAGCGCCCCACTTTGGGGTATGTAGTTTTTCCTCTGGGGTGCCGCGCCAGCCAGTGCGCCCCAACCTAGACCCTACAGTTTAGGCTCTGGCTCCCGACGCTACTGAGAGCACCAAGGTTCCCAGGCCTTCCACCCTTTCCCACTTCTTTCCGTTTGAGTTCCCTTGCAACTTACCTATATTTTCTAGTTGATTTCTACACTCTAAGGTACGTCTAAACAACATGAAATCATCCATAAACATGAGATCATGAACCTTGAATCCATAATTCAATTCAACGAAAGTTAAGAGTCAAGTCAAGAGAAGTTCTTAGAGTTTTCCAAATGTCTGTTACAAATGCTTTAAACTTGTTTCAAGAGTTGAGTAAAGAGTTGAAGTTCATTTCTTCAAAATAGTATATGTGGACTATGTATTCCCAAAGAGTAAAATGTTTGTTACATTTAAACAAGAAAGCAAACACCGATTTCCAATAGAGCCTTTGAGCTAGTTTTTCAGTAAAGAGTAAAGAGTTGAAGTTCATTTCTTCAAAAGAGTATATGGGGACTATGTATTCCCAAAG
>JAJONR010002306.1:0-16252 GCA_029582245.1 Solanum etuberosum | reverse complement strand
GGAAGGGTAGTAGCTTAGCGCCTATGGGTCGATTCATTTCTTACCTTAAGGCCAAAAAGATGATCTCTAAGGTTTATCTCTATCATCTAGTTTGGGTTAAAGATTCAAGCTTTGAAACCCCAACTCTTGAGTCAGTTCTAGTAGTTAATGAGTTCCCAGAAGTGTTTCCAGAAGATCTTCCCGGAGTTCCTCCCAAAAGGGAAATCGACTTTGGAATTGATCTCCTTCCAGATACCCAGCCTATTTCTATTCCTCCTTACAGAATGGCTCAGGCTGAGCTTAAGGAATTGAAAGAGCAGTTGAAAGACCTTCTAGATAAGGGCTTTATCAGACCTAGTATTTCGCCATAGGGTGCACCAGTGTTGTTTGTGAAAAAGATAGATAGTTCTCTCAGGATGTGCATTGACTATCGGCAGTTGAACAAAGTCACAATCAAGAATAAATACCCTATCCCCAGGATTGATGATTTGTTTGACCAACTTCAGGGTGCTAGTTATTTTTTCGAAGATAGACCTCAGATCTGGTTATCATCAGCTCAGAGTCACAGATAGTGACATTCTGAAAACAGCCTTCAGAACTCGGTATGGTCATTATGAATTTGTAGTTATGTCATTTGGACTAACCAATGCTCCTACAGCTTTCATAGACTTAATGAACAGGGTATTCAAGTAGTATTTGGAGTTATTCGTTATCGTCTTTATTGATGATATCCTCATTTACTCTAGGAATGAGGAAGAGCATGCGACTCATTTGATAGTTGGTTTGCAAACTCTCAAAGATCGCCAGTTGTTTGCTAAATTTAGCAAATAGGAGTTTTGGTTACAATCAGTCGCTTTCCTTGGGCATATATTATCCAGCAAAGGGATCCGTGTGGATTCACAGAAAATAGAAGAAGTGAAACAATGGCCAAGACCTACATCTCCTACAGATTTCAGAAGATTCTTGGGTCTAGCAGGTTATTACAGAAAGTTCATGGAAGGATTTTCATCCATAGCTTCTCCATTGACTAATGACTCAGAAGAAGGTTAAGTTTCAGTGGTCAGATGATTGTGAGAATAGCTTCACAGAACTGAAAACTAGGTTGACTACAGCTCCGGTTTTGACTCTACCAGAGGGTTCGGACGGTTATGTTATCTATTGTGAAGCGTCCAGAGTCGACCTAGGTTGTATGATGATGCAGTGAGGTAAGGTTATAGATTATGCTTCTAGACAACTTAAGGTGCATGAGAATAATTATCCGACTCATGACCTCAAGCTTGCAGCAACGGTGTTTGCACTTAAGATTCGAAGACACTACTTATAGGTTGTTCACGTAGATGTGTTCACAGACCATAAAAGCCTTCAGTATGTGTTCACCCAGAAAGAGTTGAATCTTCGCCAGAGGAGATGGCTTGAATTCCTCAAGGACTATGACATGAATGTTCTTTACCATTCTAGTAAGGCCAATGTAGTAGCAGATGCCCTTAGCAGACTATCTATGGGTAGTTTAGCACATGTTGAGGAAGAAAGAAAAGAACTAGCAAAGGATGTTCACAGGCTTGTTGCTTGGGAGTTCGCCTTATGAACATATCAAATGATGGTGTAACAGTTCAGAATTGGTCAGAATCTTCATTGGTAGCGGAGGTTAAGGAAAAGTAAGACAGTGATCCGATATTGCTTCAACTAAAGGGTACATCCATCAACAGAGAGTTGAGGTATTCTCCCAAGGGGGAGATGGTGTGCTTCGCTATCAGGGTCGATTATGTGTTCCTAAGGTGGTTGAGTTGAGACAACATATTCTTGCAGAAGCCCATAATTCCAGGTATTCTATTCATCCAGGTGCCACTAAGATGTACCGTGATCTGTGGGAAGTCTTTTGGTGGAATGGCATGAAGTGGGATTTAGCAGATTTTGTGGCTAAGTGCCCCAATTGTCAGCAAGTGAAGGTGGAACATCAGAAACCAGGGGGTATTACTCAAGAGATAAACATTCCTACTTGGAAGTGGGAAGTGTGATCAACATGGACTTCATTACAGGTTTACCTTGTACTCGTAGACAACATAACTCCATTTGGGTGATAGTAGACAGAGTTACAAAGTCTGTACGCTTTTTGGCTGTTAAAACTATAGACTCGGCGGAGGACGCCAAGCTTTACATTAATGAGAAAGTAAGGTTGCATGGGGTTCTTTTTTCTATCATCTCAGATAGAGGTCCTCAGTTTACCTCTCATTTTTGGAAGTCATTTCAGAAAGGTCTTGGTACTCAGGTTAATCTTAGCACAACGTTTCATCCACAGACGGATGGTCAGGCAGAGCATACCATTCAGACCTTGGAGGACATGTTGAGAGCTTGTGTGATTGATTTCAAGGGCAGTTGGGATGATCACCTTCCTCTTATAGAGTTTGCCTACAATAATAGCTACCATTCCAACATTCAGATATCCCCTTATGGGGCATTGTATGGGCGTAGATGTAGATCTCCAGTTGGTTGGTTTGAAGTGGGTGAAGCAGCCTTGATAGGGCCAGATTCAGTTCATGATGCTATGGAGAAAGTGCAACTTATTAGAGATAGACTTAAGAAAGCCCAGATTCGCCAGAAGTCCTATGCAGATGTAAGGAGAAGGGAATTAGAGTTCCAAGTTGATGATTGGGTCTTCCTGAAAGTCTCACCTATGAAGAGGGTGATGAGATTTGGCAGAAATGGAAGCTCAGTCCCAGATATCTAGGCCCTTAAAAGATCCTTAAAAGAGTTGGTAAAGTGGCTTATGAGTTAGAGTTGCCAGCAGAACTAGCAGTAGTGCATCCGGTCTTTCACGTTTCACTATTGAAAAAGTGTGTGGGTGATCCAGCATCCTTTGTACCTTTAGAGAGTGTGGTTGTGAAAGATAGTCTCACTTATGAGGATGTGCCAGTTGAGATTCTTGATCGTCAGGTTAGAAGGTTGAGAAACAAAGAAGTCGCTTAAGTTAAGGTTTTGGGGAAGAGTAAGTCTGTAGAGGGAGGTACTTGGGAAGCAGAGGCAACCATGAAGGCCAAGTATCCTCACCTCTTTCCTTCCGATTCCATTCCAGCTTGAGGTAATAGTTCCTCTCCAATTTTTCAATCATTTATGCGCACATTCAGTCTTAGTATCATTTTCCTTCAGTTTGTACTTGCATTTTCACCGTATTCGCATGTCCTTGAAACTCAGTTCAGTCAGAAATCAGTTTCTAGAAATTTGTGGTAGAGTTTGCAGCTCTTTCCCTCCGTCTTCAGCTAGTTTAGTCTTCATTCGAGGACGAATGTTCCCAGGGGAGATAATGTAACACCCCGTATGCTAGAACTATCAGAAATGTAGAATTCAATAAGTTACAGGTGCCACCTACGGACCGTAGGGTGACCCACAGACCGTAGGTGGGGTCCGTGGATGGCCACCTGCAGCTCCTCCCCAGAAAGTCCGGGAAATTTGGCTAAGGGTAGACCCACGCCAGGATCTATGGACCATAGGTCAGACCATGGTCCGTGGTCCACGGCCGTAGGTTGAACACCAGATTTTAACTCCCAGAACTCCAGAAAATTCAGCTAAGGCATGACCCACGGCCAGGACCTACGGACCGTAGGTCCGACCACGGGCCATGGTCTAGGTCCATGGATCGTGGCCTTCAGGTTATAGCCCCAGACGCCGTTCGATGGACGACCAGCACGGACCATCGGTCCAGCCACGGTCCGTTGGTTGGTCCTGACAGCAGTTAAGTCAGGGGTATTTTGGTCTTTTCCTTATGCGTTTGACCCCTAAACTACGTCGATTAACCACTAAACTATGTAGTTTTGGTCAGTTTAAGCCTAGTGACTTAATTAGAACTTACCCTAGTCAATTCATTCTGAAAAAATTATCAAACTCAAACCAAAAGAGGATAAAGAGTCGACCAAACCCCTTTCCAAGAACGCAACAAGGTTTCATCAGTTCCAGCCCTGAAATAGAAAGATTTCTCCATGGAATTGCTTAGCAGGTATGTGGGATTTCACTAGTGGGTTCCTTTTGCCCATGAGGTCCCTAGAATTCAGTCAGAATCTTTATTCCCTTGATATTATCTAGACCTAGGGTTTCTTGAATATTAGAAATTGTTGGGTTTTAGCTGGTAGAATGATCCAAATCAGATTATTATGTTGTTGCTTAAGTTCTTGCATGAAATTCAAAATCCTAGTTGTGTAGATTTGTTTAGTTCATGAATTACACATGCTAGGTTAGTTATATTCAGATATACATGCTCCAGTTACGAATGTTTCATTATCAGTACATTAATGTTGCATTCTCAGATTTTGCATGTCAGTATTTTGAGCTATCTAGTATTACAGAAATCCAGTCATAATATGTTATTTACATAATTAGTTAGGAGTAGACTTAATACCAAGTTGGACTAGGGTTCAGCGTACCCGAATAGTCCCAAAACTACGTTCCCCGTACGATGTAAGTCCCCTCTGTGGGCATCATTTTAGTGATCATGCCAGTCATGCCTCTATAACTCTGGCAGGGTATATTAGGTCGTCTCGATGGGGCGTATACATCGGACTCCACATTTAGCTCATGTGGTTTTATGTCGGTTATTAGTAGCTCCTTTATAGTCAGATTCTATTGCATTGACCATGTTATTAGTTACAGTCAGATTTCAGTCTCAGCATGTTATAAACTTGGTGATTGCATTCAGTTAGTTCATGTTCAGTATTTTCAGTATAATATCATGCTTATCTTATATCATTGCTCAGTTATATGCCTTGTTCAGTTATGTTTATATTGTTCAGCTTTACTCTACCCTGCATGCTCAGTACCTTTCAAGTACTGACACATACTCTGCGCTACATCTTCTCGTGATGTAGGTCCAGGTTCTTAGCTTTAAGATCATGAATAGATCGGCTCCCGATCTTCAGCTCAGCAGTATCAGTGGTGAGTCCTCATTCTCGGAGGACGACAGACATGTTTCCTTTCGATTTTAGTCTTTAGTTTCAGTTTTACTAGATTTAGCTGGGGTATGTCCCAGCACTTCTAGTCAGTTAGAGGCCTGTTTGAGACATAGTTAGATTCAGCTTTAGTATTTGAATTTGACTTTTCAGATGTTGTTAAACTCTCAGATTTTCTATATTCAAATAGTTTATAGGTATTCCCCATCATTTTATGTTTTACCTTCCGCACAGTACTTTCCTAATTCAGTTTATTTGGTATGCTTATTTTATGCCAGCAGTGTTAGCTTGGGGTCACTCGTGATCCTAGGTCCCGTGTCCGCATCCTGGGGGTAGCTCGGGGCGTGACAAACTTAGTATCAGAGTATTAAGTTTAAATTTCCTAGGATGTCCAAAAAGCCACACTAAGTAGAGTCTTTTTCATGTGTGTAAAGTGCACCACATCTAATGAGAGGGAGCTACGAATTGTTTTAGAAAATCCTCACTTTCTTGATATTCTTATCGTGCGTGGGTATGATCTCCTTTCTAATTCATAATTATGCGCTTAAGATCATGCCTCATCGTAGAGCTTACGCATGGAATGCTAATGCATGCAATGCTAACGCAATTCCTCTTGTCCCAGACCATGAGGTTTCGAACTCAGAGTTTCAGAATGCGATTCAGCTTTTGGCTCAGAGTATCACCAACCAGAACAATCAGCAGGTTCAAGTTCCTACTAATAGAAATGGTGGATCAGTGGCAGCTTGGGTTTGAGATTTTGTTAGGATGAATCCGCCTGAGCTTTTAGGGTCGCAAGTGTGTGAGGACCCACATAATTTCATTGATGAGGTAAAGAAAATCTTTGGAGTGATGCGAGTGACTACTAGTGATAGGGTGGAATTGGCATCCTACCAGCTTAAGGATGTGGTTCACATATGGTTCACTCAGTGGAAAGACAACAGGGGCTACTTTGTCATTTGTAACTCCTTATATAGCAGTAAACTTCAATGTTAGTCCAGAAACTCTCTCAGAACCCTTCTCAGTCTCTACTCCAGTTGATGACCTAGTTATAGTTAGACGGGTATACATAAATTCCCTGTCACAGTCTCCCAGAAAGTCACCTCAGCAGATCTTGTAGACTTAGAAATGGTAGACTTTTATATTATTCTAGGCATGGATTGGTTACATTCCTCTTATTCCTCAGTCGATTGTAGAACTAGGATTGTTCGTTTCCAGTTTCAAGACAAACCAATCTTAGAATGGAAGGGTAGTCGCTTAGCGCCTATGGATCGATTCATTTCTTACCTTAAGGCCAGAAAGATGATCTCAAAGGGTTATCTCTATCATCTAGTTTGGGTTAAGGATTCAAGCTCTGAAACCCCAACTCTTGAGTCAGTTCTAGTAGTTAATGAGTTCCCAGAAGTGTTTCCAGAATATCTTCCTAGAGTTCCTCCCGAAAGGGAAATCGACTTTGAAATTGATCTCCTTCCAGATACCCAGCCTATTTCTATTCCTCCTTACAGAATGTCTCCAGCTGAGCTTAAGGAATTGAAAGAGAAGTTGAAAGACCTTTTAGATAAGGGCTTCATTAGATCTAGTATTTCGCCATGGGATGCACCAGTGTTGTTTCTGAAAAAGAAAGATGGTTCTCTCAGGATGTGCATTGACTATCGGCAGTTGAACAGAGTTACAATCAAGAATAAATACCCTATCCCCAGGATTGATGATTTGTTTGACCAACTTCAGGGTGCTAGTTATTTTTTCGAAGATAGACCTCAGATTCGGTTATCATCAACTCAGAGTCAGAGATAGTGACATTCCGAAAACAGCCTTCAGAACTCGGTATAGTCATTATGAATTTGTAGTTATGTCATTTGGACTAACCAATGCTCCTGCAGCTTTCATGGACTTAATGAACAGGGTATTCAAGCAGTATTTGGAGTTGTTCGTTATCGTCTTTATTGATGATATCCTCATTTACTCTAGGAATGAGGAAGAGCATGCGACTCATTTGATAGTTGTTTTGCAAACTCTCAAAGATCGCCAGTTGTTTGCTAAATTTAGCAAATAGGCGTTTTGGTTACAATCAGTCGCTTTCCTTGGGCATATATTATCCAGCGAAGGGATCCGAGTGGATTCACAGAAAATAGAAGCAGTGAAACAATGGCCAAGACCTACCTCTCCTACAGATTTCAGAAGATTCTTGGGTCTAGCAGGTTATTACAGAAAGTTCATGGAAGGATTTTCATCCATAGCTTCTCCATTGACTAAGTTGACTCAGAAGAAGGTTAAGTTTCAGTGGTCAGATGATTGTGAGAATAGCTTCGCAAAACTGAAAACTAGGTTGACTACAGCTCCAATTTTGACTCTACCAGAGGGTTCAGACGGTTATGTTATCTATTGTGAAGCGTCCAGAGTTGACCTAGGTTGTGTGATGATGCAGTGAGGTAAGGTTATAGATTATGCTTCTAGACAACTTAAGGTGCTTGAGAATAATTATCCGACTCATGACCTCGAGCTTGCAGCAATGGTGTTTGCACTTAAGATTCAAAGAAACTACTTATATGTTTTTCACGTAGATGTGTTCACAGACCATAAAAGCCTTCAGTATGTGTTCACCCAGAAAGAGTTGAATCTTCACCAGAGGAGATTGCTTGAATTCCTCAAGGACTATGACATGAATGTTCTTTACCATTCTAGTAAGGCCAATGTAGTAGCAGATGCCCTTAGTAGACTATATATGGGTAGTTTAGCACATGTTGAGGAAGAAAGAAAAGAACTAGCAAAGGATGTTCACAGGCTTGTTGCTTGGGAGTTCGCCTTATGAACATATCAAATGATGGTGTAACAGTTCAGAATGGGTCAGAATCTTCATTGGTAGCGTAGGTTAAGGAAAAGAAAGACAGTGATCCGATATTGCTTCAACTAAAGGGTATAATCCATCAACAGAGAGTTGAGGTATTCTCCCAAGGGGGAGATGGTGTGCTTCACTATCAGGGTCGATTATGTGTTCCTAAGGTGGTTGAGTTGAGACAACAGATTCTTGCAGAAGCCCATAATTCCAGGTATTCTATTCATCCAGGTGCCACTAAGATGTACCGTGATCTGTGGGAAGTCTTTTGGTGGAATGGCATGAAGTGGGATATAGCAGATTTTGTGGCTAAGTGCCCCAATTGTCAGCAAGTGAAGGTGTAACATCAGAAACCAGGGGGTATTACTCAAGAGATAAACATTCCTACTTGGAAGTGGGAAGTGATCAACATGGACTTCATTACAGGTTTACCTCATACTCGCAGACAACATGACTCCATTTGGGTGATAGTAGACAGAGTTACAAAGTTTGCACGCTTTTTGGCTGTTAAGACTACAGACTTGGCGGAGGACTACGCCAAGCTTTACATTAATGAGAAAGTAAGGTTGCATGGGGTTCCTTTGTCTATCATCTCAGATAGAGGTCCTCAATTTACCTCTCATTTTTGGAAGTCATTTCAGAAAGGTCTTGGTACTCAGGTTAATCTTAGCACAACGTTTCATCCGCAAACGGATGGTCAGGCAGAGCGTACCATTCAGACCTTGGAGGACATGTTGAGAGCTTGTGTGATCTATTTCAAGGACAGTTGGGATGATCACCTTCCTCTTATAGAGTTTTCCTACCATTCCAGCAGTTGGGATAATAGCTACCATTCCAGCATTCAGATGGCCCCTTATGAGGCATTGTATGGGCGTAGATGTAGATCTCCAATTGGTTGGTTTGAAGTGGGTGAAGCAGCCTTGATAGGGCCAGATTCAGTTCATGATTCTATAGAGAAAGTACAACTTATTAGAGATAGACTTAAGACAGCCCAGAGTCGCCAGAAGTCCTATGCAGATGTAAGGAGAAGGGAATTAGAGTTCCAAGTTGATGATTGGGTCTTCCTGAAAGTGTCACCTATGAAGGGGGTGATGAGATTTGGCAAGAAAGTGAAGCTCAGTCCCAGATATGTAGGCCCTTACAAGATCTTAAAAAGTGTTGGTAAAGTGGCTTACGAGTTAGAGTTGCCAGCATAACTAGCAGCAGTGCATCCGGTCTTTCACGTTTCGCTATTGAAAATGTGTGTGGGTGATCCAACATCCATAGTAACTTTAGAGAGTGTGGCTGGGAAAGATAGTCTCACTTATCAGGATGTGCCAGTTGAGATTCTTGATGCTCAGGTTAGAAGGTTGAGAAACAAAGAAGTCGCTTCAGTTATGTTTTTGTGGAGGAGTCAGTCTGTAGAGGGAGCAACTTGGGAAGCAGAAGCAGCCATGAAGGCCAACTATCCTCACCTCTTTCCTTCAGATTCCATTCCAGCTTAAGGTAATAGTTCCTCTCCAGTTTTTCAGTCATTTATGGGCAGATTCAGTCTTAGTATCATGTTTCTTCAGTTTGTACTTGCATGTTCCACGTATTTGCATGTCCTTGGAACTCATTTCAGTCAGAAATCAGTTTCTAGAAATTTATGGTAGGGTATGCAGCTCTTTCCCTACATCTTCAGCTAGTTTAGTCTTCATTCGAGGACAAATGTTTCCAAGGGGGAGATAATGTAACACCCCGTATGCTAGAACTACCATATATACAGAATTTCAGAAGTTGTAGGTGCCACCTACGGACCGTAGGGTGACCCACGGACGGTAAGTGGGGTCCGTGGATGGCCACTTGCAGCTCCTCCCCAGAAAGTCAAGGAAATTTGGCTAAGGGTAGACCCACGCCAAGACCTACGGACCGTAGGTTAGACCACGGTCCGTGGTCCAGGTCCGTAGGTCGAATCCCAGATTTCAACTCCCAGAACTCCAGAAAATTCAGCTAAGGCATGACCCACAGCCAGGACCTACGGACCGTAGGTCAGACCACAGGCCGTGGTCTAGGTCCATGGATCGTGGCATTCAGGTCCGAGCCCCAGACACCATTCGACTGACGACCAGCACGGACCGTCGATCCAGCCACAGTCCGTCGGTTAGTCACGACAGCAGTTAGGACAGGGGTCTTTTGGTCTTTTCCTTATGCGTTGGACCCCTATACTACGTCGTTTAACCCCTAAACTACATAGTTTTTGTCAATTTAAGCCTAGTGACTTAATTAGAACTTACCCTAGTCAATTCATTCTCCAAAATTTAGCAAACTCAGAGAAAAAGAGGAGAAAGAGTGGACCAAACCCCTTTCCAAGAATGCAACAAGGTTTCATCAGTTCCAGCCCCCAAATCGAAAGATCTCTCTATGGAATTTGTCACCAGGTATGTGGAATTTTACTAGTGGGTTCCTTTCGCCCATTAGGTCTCTAGAATTCAGTAAGAATCTTGATTCCCTTGATATTATCTAGACCTAGGGTTTCTTGAATGTTAGAAATTGTTGGGTTTTAGCTGCTAGAATGATCCAAATCAGATTATTATTTTGTTCCTTCAGTTCTTCCATGAAATTCAGAACCCTAGTTGTGTAGATTCGTTTAGTTCATGAATTACACATGCTAGGTCAGTTATATTTTGGTATACATGCCCCAGTTACGAATGTTTCATTATCAGTACATTAATGTTGCATTCTCAGATTTTGCATGTCAGTATTTTGAGCTATCCAGTATTATAGAAATTCAGTCATAATATGTTATTTACATAATCAGTTGGGAGTAGACTTAATACCGAGTTGGACTAGGGTTCAATGTGCCCGAATAGTCCAGAACTACGTGCCCCGTAGGATGTAATTCCTCTCTGTGGGCATCATTTTAGTGATCACGCCAGTCATGCTTCTATACCTCTGGCAAGGTATATTGGGTCCTATCGATAGGGCGTATACATCGTACTCCACATTTAGCTCATGTGGTTTTATGTCGGTTATTAGTAGCTCCCTCACAGTCAGATTCTATTGCATTGACCATGTTATCAGTTGCAGTCAGATTTCAGTCTCAACATGTTATAAACTTGGTCATTGCATTATGTTCAGTATTTCCAGTATAGTATCATACTTATCTTATATCATTGCTCAGTTATATGCTTTGTTCAGTTATGTTTATATTGTTCAGCTTTACTCTACCCTGCATGCTCTGTGCCTTTCAAGTACTGACGCATACTCTGCGCTACATCTTTTCGTGATGTAGGTCCAGGTTCTCAGCTTTCAGATCACGCATAGATCAGCTCCCGATCTTCAGCTCAGCAGTATCAGTGGTGAGTCCTCATTCTCCGAGGACGACATACATGTTTCCTTTCGATTTTAGACTTTAGTTTCTATTTTGCTAGATTTAGCTGGGGCATGTCCCAGCACTTCTAGTCAGTTAGAGGCTTATTTGAGACATAGTTAGATTCAGCTTTAGTATTTGAGTTTGACTTTTTAGATGTTGTTAAACTCTCAGATTTTCTATATTCAGATAGTTTATGAATATTCCCTATCATTTCATGTTTTACCTTCCGCACAGTACTTTCCTAATTCATTTTATTTATTATGCTTATGTTATGCTAGCGGGGTTAGCTTGGGGTCACTCGTGATCCTAGGTCCCGTGTCCACGTCCTGGGGGTAGATCGGGCGTGACACACGGTCTGAGTCTAATCATCATTTATCTGTTGGAACAATATTTGACCTGATTCCTTCTTTAACGAGATATGTAGGTGCCACAACGACTGAGTCATGTTCCTCGTAAGCTTTTCATTATTTCAAAATAGAAACTGGGCAAAAATTTTGAGCCTGTCTCCTAAAATTTGACAAAGGAGACAATTGCTACAAGATTGAATATCGGAGGTTATTAAAGCTGAAAGAGGGACATAACTTTTAAGAAAATTCCTCAAAAAATTTACCAAGGTTGTATTCAGATACCTGATTTATGAGACATCGCTCTGAGCTGATTTATACCTTTATATTAATTTTTTATACATGATGTTATATTCAATATATATCTTTGATTTTATTTGTCTTATATTCCATTAAGAAATGAAAAAAAATGTTTGACATTCTTAAAGTTTGGATGGTCCGTCCTTCAATGTAACTCATTGATTTTTCAATTTTCTTACTTTTTCTTTAAATAATAAAAAAGACTTACTATTAAATTTGGGTTGTCTTCCCTTCAATGTGATTCATTGATTTTTTCATTTCACTGATTTTTTTTCTTTAAAAATATTTATTTGTTGTTCAAACATATGTCTTATGTAATATTTGCACGAACTACGCAAACCTTATTCTCATATTAATGAGATATGTAGGCAACCTTTCTAAGATTCAGTATTTTTTATTCAATTTTTTTTTTAATTCTTTTAAAAATATTAATATTTTTAAAATTATTTTTTTTGACTTGTTGGTGCAAACATAATCCGAGTGTGCATATCAAGAACAACTGTTAAAATGGTAAAGATTGACTTTATGGTAATCATAGATTCTTTTGGTACCTTTTGTTCCTACTTTTGTTACATTTGAAAATATTATCTTCCACGCATTCAAGATAAGAAGAAAATCAGATTCATTATTTCATGTGCATGGTGTAGTGAGTTTTGATTAAATTCAATTGTGTCGCTTTATTGATCTAGAATTTCGCCTGAATGTTTGTTGAGGCGAAATCCTGAGTAATGTTTGAATTGAAAAATGATTATAGGTCTGGTCTTGTTTGACATGTTTGAGCCTTTTAAATCCCACCAATGATAATCAATCCTTAGTATGACCCAACTTTGAGCCTAAAGCCATTTCTTTGGACAACCACATTTTTAGCATATACCATTTCTAAGTGCTCATACGCATTATCCCTCGCTTGGCCCGACTTTCTTGAGCTCACTGAAGATGTGCAAGTTATAAAAGAAGATTCAAAGTTCAAATTTATCAAAGACAAAAGTTACAAAGTCCTTGAAAGTGAAGAATACAAAAATGACTTCAAAAGAAAGAGTTGAAAATTCCTCACAAGTTCAAGTAAGCAAAATTTCAACAAAAGAAGAACACTCCAAACAAACAGGAGAAACTTCAAAAATGATGAGAGTGAGAAAAATCTCAGACAAGCAAAATTTTAAAAGAAGTCAAAAAGTACAAAAGGAAGGGAATCAAACGGTAAAAGCGTAACAAACGTTGAAAGTACAAATTTAGTGCAATGGTCAAGAAGGAATTACATCACTTTTTTCCAAATGAAAATCCTACCCCGTTCTTAAGCCTACATTACTAGCCAATAGCAAGCACTACATTATTTAATATCAAATGTTCTCACATTAATGGAGATTTAAATGTAAGCCAAGCCTATGGTATCGCAATTGCATCCGTTGAATATTTTTCTGAGTACGAGTGTATTTCACAAAATGTCCTCAAATCAAAGCACTTTAAATGTGTGTAAACTAGGACTTTCTTTGTGGTGAGGGCACTTGAAAAATGATGTTAGGTTTAGTTCAAGGCCTTTGCTTGTAACAAGATGAATGAATCTTGTTGTCACTTGAGTATATTTGAGGTACCATTTGAAGATATAAGAATTACCTTGAAGTCAATCTCAGTTAAATGAGAAAACATTGTGAGAAATTTCCATGCAATAGTAATTGTTGACACTAACTACAGTCAAAACATGTTTCATTCTTCAAAAAAAAAAAAGGGTTATCACCCACTTTTCATTTCTTGTCCAAAGCAACTTTGTGGATCATACATTGTTAAAAATATAATTTTGGGTCGTCATACCCTTCAAATGACATCATTTTAAATTTAGGTTTTCATACCTTTCAAAATGACATCTTTTAAAAATTAATTTGTTATCTCAAATAAAATGTTATTTTTTAAAATTGGATTGTCATGTCGTTCAAAATGACATTTTTTTATTTGTTATTCCATTTAAATTGACATTTTAAAAATATTTGAGGATATTATTATGAATGAAATTTTGCATTAGTTAATCACCTTCTTTATTGTTCATATCAGATCAAGTTTACATAGATTATGTTGCATTTATGTTACATTTGTTATTAACATTGTTATTGCAGATTTTTGTGGTACACCCTTCATATTCAGTTCAAGTTTAGTTGTCTGTCTTTCAAGAGGCACGTTGGATTGTCACCTCGTTCAAAGTGACATGTTATATTCAAATTGGTCTGTCTGCCTTTCAAGAGACACGTTGGATTATCGCCTCGTTTAAAGTGACATGTTATATTCAAATTGGGTCGTCTGTCTTTCAAGAGACATGTTGGGTTGTCACCTCATTCAAAGTGACATATTACCTTCAAGTTGGGTCGTCCGCCTTTAAAGAGACACATTGGGTTGTCATCTTCCTCTAAGTGGCAAGTTAACTACAATATTGTGTTGTCCTCCTGTAAAGAGACACGTTGGGTTGTTACCTCCCTCTAAGTGGCACATTAAGTTTAAGTTGGGTCGTCTACCTTTAAAGAGAAACATTGGATTGTCACCTCCCTCTAAGTGATATGTTAAGTTCAAAATTGGGTCATGCGCCTTTAAAGAGACATGTTGGGTTATCACCTCCCTCTAAGTGACACGTTAAGTTCAAGATTGGGTCGTCCGCCTTTAAAGATACACGATGGGTTGTCACCTCCCTGTAAGTGACACGTTAAGTTCAAGATTGGGTTGTAGTCTTAAAGTCCGGTGAAATAACTACCACTGTTCGGCAAAGAAGCCAACCCAACCTAATCTCGAGCCGCCCTCCAAACCCTTCACGAAACCACACCAGAAACTTATCACGAAACCACCACCAGTTTTTTCTCCTTTACCCCCTTTCAATTTTTTGTTGGTTTTTGTAGGTCATCAGCGAGCTTCACTTTGGCGGAGAACAAATCCAAGTGCTCTTTCTCCCTGTTTCTCCCTCAAAACAGCAGCTCTGTCGAGCATTGCGTTTGCAGATATGATCGGAGTACTATCAACTCCAACAGAGCCAGTAGCGAGCTCCTCTTCCGGCGAAGTGAATTATTTCATTTTCGTTTCAGATCGGGCCTGAGGGGTTCAATATCTGTCCATCTTCATGTTTATATTTTTGTGCATGATTAGTTATATATTGTGCACTGCTATCTCATATTGTTATTCTTTAGTTGATTTTGTGTTAGTATTTGTTTGAAAGTTTGCTCCGTAAAAGTCTGAATAACTCCAGTGAACTATGTTAAAATAATTTCTAATTTTTGGTCTTAGTCTTTTTGGGTTTTAACTTTTTCTATGCTAAGTTCATGAGCTACTTTATATAATTTTTTTACAGTTCTTGATTTTTTTGGCTACTAATCATTTAGTATTTAGGAAAATTTCTTTTTTCTTTTCTGGTACTTATTATTTTAGGTTTCATATTAAGTTTTGTTGCCTGTGCATTTGTTCTTGTAGATGCTAAAAAAATTCTAGTGAGATATTTTAATATTGTGATAACACGTGCTATCATTTTGTTGATATTTTTCTTTCCTTATTACTGATGTTGCCATTTTCTTGTTGGGTTTACTCTTTTTTATCATTATTACTACTAAACAAATTACACATTATAAATTAAATTGGCAATGAAAAATATCTCTGTCAGTTTTCGAGGCCTCCTCATTTTAAAAGGATAGAAATTTTAGTTTATGTTCATATATATTGTATGTTAAAATTGAATAATGAAGAAATTACCGTCGATTTCCAAGGCAATCCATCTTCATAAGACTAATTTTTATTCTTAAGTTATTATTTGATTCATTTATTTTTATTCATATTTATTTATTACTAATACTTTTACTAAGTGTCTTTACGTGTATCCTTAGTTGCTTTCCAAGGCAGCTATTCGGATGGAGATGAATGATATTTTTGATTCATTATTATGTATATTATTGTCGTTAGGCGAACATTAAACCGTTTCTCATATTATTCTCTTGCTTTATTATTTGTATATATTTCATTTTTATAATAATTGTATATTATTTTTATCTCCTCCACAATTTGAAAAACTGAATTCAGCCGGGACCCACAATTATGGATTTGGAAAGGTGCTTAATATCTTTCCGCCGGAATCACTTTAACCCTTACCTATAATCTATTGGTTTCCTAGATATTTTTAAAATTAATTAATTGGTCTCCTAATTATCCTAAAATTAGGTGGCGACTCCTTAAAATCTCTTTTTTCTTTATATTCTTTTTAAAATTGAATTAGTTAATTATTTATTTTTTTGTGAGTCACGATGATGTTGCGCCTTAGGGATGTTAACAACGGCTAGTTCCAAACATGAATATAAATAAGAAACTACAAACAACAACATAGGGTAACACATATACCAATAACCACAATAAAGTACATATACCCAATCACAATATCCTGAATCAGGCAATGCATGAAACATGTCCTATATGATCACAAAATGTACATACCGGTCCTCTCATGAAACTCACACATAAACTTCTAGTGTATCGGTGCAGTACTCAAGCCAAGAGTGTTAGTATTCATACCAGGCGT
>JAJONR010002305.1:0-33864 GCA_029582245.1 Solanum etuberosum | reverse complement strand
TAAATCATCAATTCAATCATAATCCATCATAAATCAATAATCAAAAAACGTTTTTAGAAAGAACCCATAAGATTGAAGTCAAACCCTAACTTTGGGGAATTCACTTAGTTTGAAATTGAGTTTGGAGGGGCTCCATGGATGAAAACTATCCATGGATGAAGGACTACCATACCTTTGTTATGATTCTCCAAAGAAATTGAGTGAAAACACCTTGATTCTTCAAGCCCTAGCTCCAATTCTACTCTTCTTCCTTGAAAACTAGAGAGAGAAATAATTTGGGGAAGATGAACTTTGGGGTTTTCTTTTGGATTCTAAGGAGAATGACTTAATTTGGGGAATTTTGAGTCTAAAAAGCTTCTATATTTTACTAGGGAAAGAGTAAAACAATGTAGTTTCGATTTATGGAAAATAACAAAAGACCATAAGACTTTTTAACTTAAAACTGCCGACCTGCACGATTTGGCTCGCCAAGGGCACTTGGCGACTCGCCAAGTGGACCCTTGGTCCACCTAAATTTCAAGAATGCTCAACTTGGAGGCAGCTTGCTGGGCGATTGGGAGGGCATTTGGGCAATGCGCCAACAGGGTTGGCGATCCCCGACCTAGCTCGCCCAATGTTCCAGTAGGTAGGCCTAGAGGGGGGGGGGGCAGCCCACTAGGCAATGGAGGCTCACTTGGCTAATCGCCAAGTGAATTTGGCGATGGTACTGCCCTCGCCAAGTGGTTCAAGGGAAAAAATGTTTTTTTTCACCCTTCCCAATGTAGGCTAGGCCCTTGTCCTCTTCCCTGGCTAGCTACCCCCCCACACTTAGCCCTAGTCTAGCCTACTAGAATCCAGGGTGTTACAATATCTCTCCCTTGGGAACATTCGTCCTAGAATGACGACCTAGACACCTTACGGAAACAAAGACTCAAGACTAGCAGCCCATCATGCATGCAACATAAAAATAAGGCACAATTTAAAGGAGGAAACATCAACTCCATCTCAAACATAATCAATGCATCACAAGGGAGTAGGAGCTACATCTAACAACCCATTATGCACAAAACTCAACATTTATCTTAATCATAGGAGGAACTACCTTCTCCAACTAAAATAAGCTCAACTCATCCTTATGGAGCCAATATGCAATTACTCTCAAAAGCATACTACATCATGTTCAACAACTCATCTCCCGAAGTCCAATATGCAACTCATACTAAATGCACAACAACACGAGGAATACATCAATCATGAAAACTCATTTTCTTACTAAACACGAATTTCATCAAGAACATGCATAACATATAGAAGTCATGGAAAAGCACATATAACACACATGACCCCAAAACACTAAAACTCAAGAGAGACTACTTACCTCAAGCTTGAATAGGAGTAGAAGGAAAGAGATGAGGGTATCGGGACTTCATATCGGCCTCGGCCTCCCAAGTAGCACCCTCAACTAGATGATTTCTCCATAAAACCTTTATGGATGCTATCTCCTTGTTTCTCAACTTTTTAACTTTCCGGTCTAGGATTTTTACCGGAACTTCCTCATATGAGAGTCTCTCATCAACCCCCAATCCTTCTAAAGGGATTATTGACGTCGGATCTCCAATACACTTCTTAAGCATAGAAACATGGAATACTGGATGAACCGGGGCCAACTCATTTGGCAAATTCAACTCATAGGCAACTTTCCCAATACGTTTCAAAATTTGATATGGGCCTACATACCGGGGACTAAGTTTTCCCTTCTTGTCAAACCTCATCACACCTTTCATAGGGGAGATTTTTAGATAGACCCAATCATTAACTTCAAATTTTAGGTCCCTTCTTCTAACATCGACATAGGAATTTTGCCGACTTTGGGCCATTCTCAACCTCTCTCTAATGAGTCGGACTTTCTCAAAGGCCTCATAAACTAGTTCGGGACCAATCAAAGAAATTTCACCTACCTCAAACCAACCAACCGGAGACCTACATCTCCTTCCATACAAGGCTTCAAAAGGAGCCATTGCAATACTTGAGTGATAGCTATTATTGTAGGCAAACTCTATTAATGGCAAGTGGTCATCCCAATTACCCTTGAAGTCTATAACACATTCCCTCAACATATCTTCTAATGTTTGGATGGTACGTTCCGCTTGGCTATCGGTTTGGGAATGAAAAGTCGTGCTAAGCTTAACCTTAGTACCAAGCCCTTTTTGGAATGACTTCCAAAAGTGTGAAGTAAATTGAGTACCCCGATCCGAAATAATAGACGAAGGAACCCCATGCAACTTCACTATCTCTCTTATATACAACTTGACATAGTCTTCCACCGAAAAAGAAACCTTGACGGGAATGAAGTGGGCTGATTTTGTCATCCGATCTATAATGACCCAAATAGAATCATGTTGCCTTCGGGTGCGAGGCAAACCTACAATAAAATCCATATTCACCTCTTCCCACTTCCAAGTGGGAATTGGTATATCTTGTAATGAGCCTCCCGGCCTTTGGTGTTCAACCTTAACTTGTTGACAATTCAGACATTTGGCTACAAAGCCCACAATATCTCTCTTCATTCCATTCCACCCATAGACTTCCCGTAGGTCACGGTACATCTTGGTGGCTCCCGGATGAATAGAATACCGAGAACTATGAGCTTCTTCTAGAATTTGATCCCTCAAACCATCAACATCCGGAACACATAACCGACCTTGGTACCTAAGCACCCCATCTCCCCCTTGGGAGAAAGCCTCAACGGAATTTTTTAGTACCGACTCTTTCAACTCAACCAATATAGGATCAAGGTCTTGCTTAGACTTCACATCAATCACAAAGGACGATTCGGAACCATTATGGACCATGAAATCACCCTTGGTGGAATCCACTAGTTGAACACCTAACCGAGCCAACCTATGCACATCAGGAACCAATTCTTTCTTTTCATCCTTTACATGAGCCACACTACCCATGGACAATCTACTAAGCGCATCCGCCACCACATTAGCTTTGCTGGGGTGATAAAGGACACTCATGTCATAGTCTTTCAATAAATCCAACCACATCCATTAGCGAAGATTCAAATCTTTTTGGCTAAATACATATTGAAGACTCTTTTGATTGGTAAACACATCAACATGCACCCCATATAGATAGTGCCTCCATATTTTCAAGGCAAAAACAACCGCCGCTAATTCAATGTCATGGGTCGGATAATTTTTCTCATGAACTTTAAGTTTCCTCGAAGCATAGGCAATCACCTTATCATGTTTCATAAGTACACATCCCAACCCTACTCTAGAGGCATCACAATACACTACGAAACCATCCGTACCCTCCGGTAAAGTCAACACCGGGGCGGAAGTAAGTCTATCTTTCAACTCTTGGAAACTCTTCTCACAAGCTTCCGACCACACAAACTTAGCTTTCTTTTGAGTCAAAGCCGTCAATGAAGAAGCAATGGAGGAAAACCCCTCAACAAACCTCTTATAGTAACCGGAAAAACCCAAAAAGCTTCTAATGTCCGAAGGAGTTAGAGGTCTAGGCCAAATCTTGACCGCATCCGTCTTCTTAGGATCTACCTCAATACCCTTGCTTGACACAATATGCTCAAGGAATGCTACGGACCTTAACCAAAATTCACACTTGCTAAACTTTGCGAAAAGTTGATGGTCCTTAAGAACGTGCAATACAACCCTCAAATGGTCAACATGCTCATCCTCACTCCTTGAATAGATCAAAATATCATCAATAAACACTATCACAAACATGTCAAGATATTGTCGGAACACTCTATTCATTAATTCCATGAACGCCACCAGAGTGTTAGTCAAACCAAATGACATTACTAGAAACTCATAGTGACCATATCTTGTTCGGAAAGCCGTCTTGGGAATATCAACCCCTCTCACCCTCAATTGGTGATAACCCGAACGAAGATCAATCTTGGAAAAATAACTAGCCCCTTGAAGTTGGTCAAACAAGTTATCAATTCTTGAAAGGGGATACTTGTTCTTAATGGTCACTTTATTCAATTGACGATAATCAATGCACATTCTAAGAGACCCATCCTTTTTCTTAACAAACAATACCAGAGCACCCTATTGAGAGATACTCGGTTGAATAAAACCCTTGTCTAGCAAATCCTTTAGTTGCTCTTTCAACTCCTTTAACTCCGTCGGAGCAATTCTATAAGGAGGAATGAAGATAGGTTGCGTATCCGGAAGAAGTTCAATACCAAAATCTATTTCTCGCTCAGGAGGAATACCGGAAAAATCATCAGGAAAACTTCTGGGAACTCATTCACTACCGGAATCGACTCTAGAGAAGGGGTTTTAGATTGAACATCCCTCACCCTAACAAGATGGTAAATACACCATTTAGAGATCATCTTCCTAGCTTTAAGGTAAGACACAAATTGACCTCTAGGTATAGAGTTTCCCCCCTTCCATTCTAAAATAGGCTCATTTGGAAATTGGAACCTAACCACCCGAGTCCTACAATCGATAGAGGCATAACATGCACGCAACCAATCCATGCCCAAAATCACATCAAAGTCTAACATGTCTAACTCCACTAAATCCACCAAAGTAACTCTATGAGACAAGGAAATAGGACAACTTCTATAAACCCTCTTAGCCACTACCGAGTCACCAATCGGGGTAGAGACCGAAAAAGGTTCTACTAACACTTCGGGGAGTATTTCAAACTTTATGGCCACAAAAGGTTTCATAAAGGACAAAGTAGCACCGGGATCTAATAAGGCATATACATCAATAGAAAAGACTTGTAACATACCGATCACCACATCCAGGGAGCTCTCTTGGTCACCTTGGGATTGAAGAGCATAAAAATGGTTTTGCTTTTGAGCTTTGGAGTTTGAACCGCTTGGAGGAGCTTGCTTATCTTCCCTTCCCTTAGTCTTGAGCATTGGACAATCTCTCATCTTGTGACCAACCTTTCCACAACTAAAACACCCATCGGTACCAACAAGACACTTGCCATCATGCTTTCTACCACATTTTGCTCAATTAGGCCTAGCAACATAAGAACCACCGCTATTACCCCATTGAGCTTTAGGGTTGGAATCCCTATCCTTGTTGACCCTTGGAGGAGCACTAGAAGAGCCTTGGTTGGAGAACATTTGTTTGAACCTTGGTCGGCCTTGTCCATCATACCTAGCATTGGAAAAGTTCCCTTCACCGGTTCTAGCTCTTTTTGCCTCTCTATTCTTTTTCTTGAGTTTAGACTCCTCAATTTGTTGAGCGTACACCATAAGCCTTGAGATATCCATATTATCATGGAGCATTGCCGTACGACATTCTTCTTCAACCAAGTCAGACACACCCGTTAGAAACCTACTCATCTCATCCCTTGGATCCGACACAAAAGATGGAGCATACTTGGACAATTGAGTGAATTTTAGGGAATACTCTTTCACGCTCATACCTCCTTGACGAAGGTTAATGAATTCCTCCACCTTAGCTTCCCTTAACTCTCGGGGAAAGAATCTAACAAGAAATGCCGATTTGAATGTTTCCCACTCAACCGGGCCCGCTTCTACCGGCCTATGGTTCTTCTATTGTGCATACCATACTTGAGCAACACTCTTAAATTGGTAAGCGGCTAGCTCCGCTTTCTCTACCGAAGTCGCCCCCATAATGTCAAGTATCTTGTAAACCTCTTCCATAAATTCTTAAGGATCCTCTCCCACTTTTGAGCCATGAAACCTATTCATTCTAGCAAAATCCCTAACCCTAGAAGCAGCCGAGTTCGCATTAGGATTGACCGGAGCTACCACATCTCTATTGGCTTGAGCCGCCAAAGCTCGGGCCAACATTTGAAAAGCCGACCTAACCTCCTCATTTGACATAGCCGAAGGATCAACCGGAGCTTGAGGAGCTTGGGGAGGAGCTTCTTGATTCACATTCTCCCCTTCCATCCTTCTAGCATTCGCCCTTCGTGTATTCATTTCCTGAAGACACAAAAGAAGGGTTAGGAGAGGGACTTTATAGAGTTAAACTCTAAGGCACGACTTAAGAATAATGAAAGAAGTGAAATTTTCTAAACATCTTATAGCCTCTCATGCATAAGTGTAGCGCGCTTCACACCCATGAACAAGACTCTACTAGACGTGGCTTATTGAGACATCATCCTAGAATCATTCTAAACCTTTTGCTCTGATTACCAAGTTTGTCACGGCCCAAGGGTGCCCCCTAGGTGTAACAAAGCACATAGAACCCCGAAAGGGGACCATGTAAGCTCCTTAGCATATCATAACATAAGTAAAGAACAATAAAGAGTAAAACACATATAAGTCCAATTTTTTTCATAAAGGAAAGCGGAAGTCTAGACTTGTCTCAATTAACTATCTATTACAATCGAAGTCTCAAATAGGGTCACAGCCCTAAAACAACAAAATCCGAAAGTGAAATACAAGAATGAAACTACTAAATGACAATAGCCGTCCTCGAACCATGAGGACTCACCAACTAGCAAGGAGAATGATCAATTCCAAGCTCTAGCCACAATGGAGACCACTTTGAGAACAGGACCCTACACTTTGTGAAAAATGTAGAAAATATGGGTTAGTATAAAAATGCACTTAGTATGATAGTCATGCACGAAAACCTTGAAAACATGCAAAAAGGGACATTTTAGTTAGATGCATGCAATTTTCTAATTGAGAACACCATTTTGAAGATAGTGTAAAAGCATAAGTCATAAGCATAGTCAACTCATAGATCATTACATCAAAATAGGAACATGACATAGATACCTTCAAAGCCTACTTGTGCAATGCATGAGTGAGATCCCATAATCCCACACATACTAAGTAAAACTCCTTAAGTAACCATAGTCCATATTTCATACTCTTGTTCATATTATTGTGCTAGTGGGAATAAGCCTTAACCGACATAGACCATGTGAGCCTAACATGGAATCCGGTGTCTACCCCACATCGAAAAGGGGTTGTTCTACTTGCCTAAGGTAGAACCATACTCTTAGCTTAAGTGGATCCACTAGCTAAAGACCTATGTGGGCACATAGTTATGGAATAGGGAGATTACTACTAGAAACCTGGACTCAACTAAGGTAGAAGGTTTCCGTCTCATGAGGTATACTTTGGAAAGCCAGACTCAACTATCGTATAAGCTTTCCATCTCATTTTCAAATCCACTCGGTGCTAGGCATTAATTCTCCTACTTTACATATTAAGTCTTGACTTATGTTCATAATCATGGAAGAATGTCTTGACACTCCATCCAACATAATTCATACTATAGCTCATAGATTCAATAGGTTAGACTAGTCTTCAAACCCTAGAATCACTACATGTGACAAACCTTTCACATCATACCATATTCATACATGAGTGTGTACATGAGGATAATCTCCAACAACACAACAACTAGATCATAATCATGATCACTTTACTCTCAAAGTGTTCACAAAGCATTTACATAACTATCATGATCATACATAATTCTCATACTTTGTCCCTTAAGGACCATATATCATATTTCAATCAACATATCTAGAATCACTACATTAGACATGGATATAATCATAATTTCAAGTAACCCAATCACTACTTGTATAATTTCATAAAGATTTTCTATAATCAACAAACCCACATCACAAGTTCATAATTGAAGAATATGGGGTTTCATGGGTTCTTGGGGGAATTTCATCATAAATCAGCAATAAATCATCAATTCAATCATAATCCATCATAAATCAATAATCAAAAAATGTTTTTAGAAAGAACCCATAAGATTGAAGTCAAACCCTAACTTTGGGGAATTCACTTAGTTTGACATTGAGTTTGGAGGGACTCCATGGATGAAAACTATCCATGGATGAAGGACTACCATACCTTAGTTATGATTCTCCAAAGAAATTGAGTGAAAACACCTTGATTCTTCAAGCCCTAGCTCCAATTTTACTCTTCTTCCTTGAAAACTAGAGAGAGAAATAATTTGGGGAAGATTAACTTTGGGGTTTTCTTTTGGATTCTAAGGAGAATGACTTAATTTGGGGAATTTTGAGTCTAAAAAGCTTATATACTTTTCTAGGGAAAGAGTAAAACAATGTAGTTTCGATTTAGGGAAAATAACAAAAGACCATAAGACTTTTAAACTTAAAACTGCCGACCTGCACGATTTGGCTAGCCAAGGGCACTTGGCGACTCGCCAAGTGGACCCTTGGTCCGCCTAAATTTCCAGAATGCTCAACTTGGAGGCAGCTTGCTAGGCGATGGGAAGGGCCTTTGGGCGATGCGCCAACAGGGTTGGCGATCCCCGACCTAGCTCGCCCAATGTTCCAGTAGCTTTGCCGGGGGGGGACTAGGCGATGGAGGCTCACTTGGCTAATCGCTAAATCACTTTTGGCGATGGTACTACCCTCGTCAAGTGGTTCAAAATGTTTTCTTTCACCCTTCCCAATGTAGGCTAGGCCCAATGATCAAAATTTAACTCTTTTTCATAACTGTCTGAAATATAACAAAAAAAAATATTTTTTTCCTAGTAAATGTCCGGAAATAGAAAAATCAAGAAAATGTACCTAAAAACACCTCAATTTTTTTTTGAATTGCACCAATAACCTTAGAATAACGAAACGAAAAAATGATCAAAATTTTACTATTTTTCGTAACTATCCGAAAAATAACTAAAAAATTAAAAAAATTCGTAAATTTCAATGAAATTGAAAAATCAAGAAATGTATCTAAAAACACCTCAAAAAAATTTCTGAATTGCACCAATGACCTTAGAATATCAAAATGAAAAAATGATAAAAATCTTACTATTTTTCGTAACTGTCCGAAAAAAAACAAAAAAAATATTTTTTTCCTCGTAAATGTCCGTAAATACAAAAATCAAGAAAAGTACCTAAAAACACCTCAAAAAAATTTCGAATTGCACCAATGACCTTAGAATATCGAAACGAAAAATTGTTCAAAATTTTACACTTTTTTGTAACTGTCCGAAAAATAACAAAAAGTTTAAATTTTTACTCGTAAATTTCCGAAAATATAAAAATCAAGAAAAGTACCTAAAAACACCTCAATTTTTTTTTTGAATTGCACCAATGACCTTAAAATAACGAAATGAAAAAATGATCAAAATTTTACTCTTTTTCGTAACAATCCGAAAAATAACAAAAAAACTTAACTTTTTCCTCATAAATGTCCGAAAATATAAAAATCAAGAAATGTACATAAAAACACCTCAAAAAATTTTCGAATTGCACCAATGACCTTAGAATATCGAAAGGAAAAATTGATCAAAATTTAATTCTTTTTCGTAACTGTCCGAAAAATAACAAAAAAAAAAAAAATCCTCGTAAACGAAGAAAATATAGAAATCAAGAAAATTATCTAAAAACACCTCAATTTTTTTTTGAATTTCACCAATGACCTTAGAATATCAAAACGAAAAAATGATAAAAAATATAATCTTTTTCGTAATTGCCCGAAAAATACCACTAAAATTAAATTTTTCCTCGTAAATGTCCGGAAAATATAAAAATCGAGACATGTACTTAAAAACACATCAAAAAATTTCCGAATTGCACCAACGACCTTAGAATATCGAAACGAAAAAATGATCAAAATTTTACACTTTTTCATAACTGTCTGAAAAATAACCAAAAAAATTAATTTTTTTCCTCGTAAATGTCCGAAAATAGAAAAATCAAGAAAATGTATCTAAAAACACCTCAAAAAAATTTCAAATTGCACCAATGACCTTAGAATAACGAAACGAAAAAATGCTCAAAATTTTACTATTTTTGTTAACTATCCGAAAAATAACAAAAATATTTTAAAAATTTCTTAAATTTCCAAAAAATATAAAAATCAAGAAATGTACCTAAAAACACCTGAAAAAAATTCCGAATTGAACCAATGACCTTAGAATATCAAAATGATAAAAAGTTTACTCTTTTTGGTAATTGTCCGAAAAATAACAAAAAAATTAAATTGTTCCTCGTAAATGTCCGTAAATACAAAAATCAAGAAAAGTACCTAAAAACACCTCAAATTTTTTTTAAAATTGCACCAATGACCTTAGAATATCGAAACGAATAAATGATCAAAATTTTACTCTTTTTCATAACTGTCTGAAATATAACAAAAAAAATTATTTTTTTCTTCGTAAATGTCCGAAAATAGAAAAATCAAGAAAAGTACCATAAAACACCTCAATTTTTTTTTAATTGCACCAATGACCTTAGAATATCGAAACGAATAAATGATCAAAATTTTACTCTTTTTCATAATTGTCTGAAATATAACAAAAAAAATTATTTTTTTCTTCATAAATGTCCGAAAATAGAAAAATCAAGAAAATGTACCTAAAAACATCTCAAATTTTTTTTGAATTGCACCAATAACCTTAGAATAACGAAACGAAAAAATGATCAAATTTTACTGTTTTTCGTGACTATCCGAAAAATAACAAAAAAATTTAAAAAAAATTCCTAAATTTAAAAAAAATTAAAAATCAAGAAATGTATCTAAAAACACCTCAAAAAAAATTCCGAATTGCACCAATGACCTTAGAATATCAAAAATGAAAAAATGATAAAAATCTGACTCTTTTTGGTAACTGTCCGAAAAATAACAAAAAAACTAATTTTTTCTTCGTAAATGTCCGTAAATAAAAAAATCAAGAAAAGTACCTAAAAACACCTCAATTTGTTTTTGAATTGCACCAATGACCTTAGAATAACGAAACGAAAGATTGATCTTAATTTTACACTTTTTCCTAACTGTCCGAAAAAAAACAAAAAAAATTAAATTTTTACTCGTAAATTTCTGAAAATATAAAAATCAAGAAAAATATCTAAAAACACCTCAATTTTATTTTGAATTGCACCAATGACCTTAGAATAATTAAATGAAAAAAATGATCAAATTTTACTCTTTTTCGTAACTATCGGAAAAATAAAAAAAAACTTAACTTTTTCCTCGTAAATGTCCGAAAATATAAAAATCAAGAAATGTACCTAAAAACACCTTAAAAATTTTCCGAATTGCACCAAAGACCTTAGAATATTGAAAAGAAAAATTGATCAAAATTTTGTTCTTTTTCGTAACTATGCGAAAAATAACAAAAAAATTAAATTTTTCCTCGTAAATGTCCGAAAATATAAAAATCAAGAAAAGTATCTAAAAACACCTCAAATTTTTTTCGAATTTTACCAATGACCTTAGAATATCGAAACGAAAAAATGATAAAAAATATACTCTTTTTCGTAATTTCCCAAAAAATACCACTAATATTAAATTTTTCCTCGTAAATGTCCAAAAAATATAAAAATCAAGACATGTACTTAAAAACACATCAAAAAAATTCCGAATTGCAACAACGACTTAGAATATCGAAACGAAAAAATGACCAAAATTTTACTCTTTTTCATAACTGTCTGAAAAATAACCAAAAAAAATTAATTTTTTCCTCGTAAATGTCCGAAAATAGAAAAATCAAGAAAATGTACCTAAAAACACCTCAAAAAAATTTCGAATTGCAACAATGACCTTAGAATAACGAAACGAAAAAATGATCAAAATTTTACTATTTTTGTTAACTATCCGAAAAATAACAAAAAAATTTAAAAAAATTAGTAAATTTGCAAAAAAATATAAAAATCAAGAAATGTACCTAAAAACACCTCAAAAAAAATTCTGAATTGAACCAATGACCTTAGAATTTCGAAATGATAAAAAGTTTACTCATTTTGGCAACTGTCCGAAAAATAACAAAAAAATTAATTTTTTCCTCGTAAATACAAAAATCAAGAAAAGTACCTAAAAACACCTAAAAAAAAATTTGAATTGCACCAATGACCTTAGAATATCGAAACGAATAAATGATCAAAATTTTACTCTTTTTCATAACTGTCTGAAATATAACAAAAAAATTAATTTTTTCTTCGTAAATGTACGAAAATAGAAAAATCAAGAAAATGTACCTAAAAACACCTCAAAAAAATTTCAAATTGCGCCAATGACCTTAGAATAACGAAACGATAAAATAGTCAAAATTTTACTATTTTTCATAACTATCCGAAGAATAACAAAAAAATTAAAAAAATTCATAAATTTCAAAAAAATTAAAAATCAAGAAATATATCTAAAAACACCTCAAAAAAAAATTCGAATTGCACCAATGACCATAGAATATCAAAAATAAAAAATGATAAAAATCTGACTCTTTTTTGTAACTGTCCGAAAAATAACAAAAAAATTAATTTTTTCCTCTTAAATGTCCGTAAATACAAAAATCAAGAAAAGTACCTAAAAACACCTCAAAATTTTTTTGAATTGCACCAATGACCTTAGAATATCGAAACGAAAGATTGATCAAAATTCTAAACTTTTTCGTAACTGTCCCAAAAATAACCAAAAAATTATTTTTTTACTCGTAAATTTCCAAAAATATAAAAATCAAGAAAAGTACCTAAAAACACCTCAATTTGTTTTTTGAATTGCACCAATGACCTTAGAATAACGAAATGAAAAAATGATCAAAATTTTACTCTTTTTCGTAACTATCTGAAAAATAACAAAAAACTTAACTTTTTCCTCGTAAATGTTCGAAAATATAAAAATCAAGAAATGTACCTAAAAACACCTTAAAAATTTTCCAAATTGCACCTATGACCTTAGAATATCGAAATGAAAAATTGATCAAAATTTTATTCTTTTTCGTAACTGTCCGAAAAATAACAAAAAAATTAAATTTTTCCTCGTAAATGTTCGAAAATCTAAAAATCAAGAAAAGTATCTAAAGACACTTCAATTTTTTTTTGAATTTTACCAATGACCTTAGAATATCAAAACATAAAATGATAAAAAATATACACTTTTTCGTAATTGCCCGAAAAATATCACTAATATTAAATGTTTCCTCGTAAATGTCCAAAAAATATAAAAATCAAGACATGTACTTAAAAACACATCAAAAAATTTCCGAAATGCTCCAACGACCTTAGAATATTGAAAAGAAAAAATGATCAAAATTTTACTCTTTTTTATAATTGTCTGAAAAATAACCAAAAAAAACAATTTTTTCCTCATAAATGTCCGAAAATAGAAAAATCAAGAAAATGTACCTAAAAACACCTCAATTTCGAATTGCACCAATGACCTTAGAATAACGAAACGAAAAAATGATCAAAATTTTACTATTTTTGTTAACTATCCGAAAAATAACAAAAAAATTTAAAAATTTCGTAAATTTCCAAAAAATATAAAAATAAAGAAACTAACCTAAAAACACCTCAAAAAAAATTCCGAATTAAACCAATGACCTTAGAATATCGAAATGATAAAAAGTTTACTCTTTTTGGTAACTGTCCGAAAAATAACAAAAAAATTAATTTTTTCCTCGTAAATGTCTGTAAATACAAAAATCAAGAAAAGTACCTAAAACACCTCAAAAAATTTTCGAATTGCACCAATGATGTTAGAATATCGAAACGAATAAATGATCAAAATTTTACTCTTTTTCATAACTGTCTGAAATATACGAAAAAAAATAATTTTTTCCTCGTAAATGTCAGAAAATAGAAAAATTAAGAAAATGTATCTAAAAACACCTCAAAAAAATTTAGAATTGCACCAATAACCTTAGAATAACGAAACGAAAAAATGATCAAAATTTTACTATTTTTCGTAACTATCCGAAAAATAACAAAAAACTTAACTTTTTCCTCGTAAATGTCCAAAAATATAAAAATCAAGAAATGTACCTAAAAACACCTTAAATTTTTTTTGAATTGCACCAATGACCTTAGAATATCAAAATGAAAAATTGATCAAAATTTTATTCTTTTTCGTAACTCTCCGAAAATTAACAAAAAAATTAATTTTTTCCTCGTAAATGTCCAAAAATATAAAAATCGAGAAAAGTATCTAAAATCACCTCAATTTTTTTTCGAATTTTACCAATGACCTTAGAATATCGAAATGAAAAAATGATAAAAAATATACTCTTTTTCGAATTGCCCGAAAAATATCACTAATATTAATTTTTTCCTGGTAATGTCCGAAAAATATAAAAATCAAGACATGTACTTAAAAACACATCAAAAATTTTCCGAAATACACCAACGACCTTAGAATATCGAAACGAAAAAATGACCAAAATTTTACTCTTTTTCATAACTGTCTGAAAAATAACCAAAAATAATAATTTTTTCCTCGTAAATGTCCGAAAATAGAAAAATCAAGAAAATGTACCTAAAAACACCTCAATTTTTTTTTGAATTGCACCAATGACCTTAGAATAACGAAACGAAAAAATTATCAAAATTTTACTATTTTTGTTTACTATCCGAAAAATAACAAAAAAATTTAAAAATTTTCGTAAATTTCTAAAAAATATAAAAATCAAGAAATGAACTTAAAAACACCTCAAAAAAAATTTCGAATTGAACCAATGACCTTAGAATATCGAAATGATAAAAAGTTTACTCTTTTTGGTAACTGTCCAAAAAATAACAAAAAAATTAATTTTTTCCTCGTAAATGTCCGTAAATACAAAAATCAAGAAAAGTACCTAAAAACACCTCAAAAAATTTTCGAATTGCACCAATTACCTTAGAATATCGAAACGAATAAATGATCAAAATTTTACTCATTTTCATAACTGTCTGAAATATAACAATAAAAAGAATAATTTTTACCTCGTAAATGTCAGAAAATAGAAAAATCAAGAAAATGTATCTAAAAACACCTCAAAAAAATTTCGAATTGCACGAATAACTTTAGAATAACGAAACGAAAAAATGATCAAAATTTTACTATTTTTCGTAACTATCCGAAAAATAACAAAAAAAATTAATTTTTTTTGTAAATTTCAAAAAAAAATAATAATCAAGAAATGTATCTAAAAACACCTCAAAAAAAATCAAAATTGCACCAATGACCTTAGAATATCAAAATGATAAAAATCTTACTCTTTTTCGTAACTGTCCGAAAAATAACAAAAAAATTAAATTTTTTCTCGTAAATTTACGTAAATACAAAAATCAAGAAAAGATCCTAAAAACACCTCAAAAAATTTTTGAATTGCACCAATGACCTTATAATATCGAAATGAAAAATTGATCAAAATTTTAAACTTATTCGTAACTGTCAAAAAAATTCAATTTTTACTCGTAAATTTCCAAAAATATAAAAATCAAGAAAAGTACATAAAAACACCTCAATTTTTTTTTGAATTGAACCAATGACCTTAGACTAACGAAATGAAAAAAATGATCAAAATTTTACTCTTTTTCGTAACTATCCGAAAAATAACAAAAAACTTAACTTTTTCCTCGTAAATGTTGGAAAATATAAAAATCAAGAAATGTACCTAAAAACACCTCAAAAAATTTCCGAATTGCACCAATGACCTTAGAATATCGAAACGAAAATTGATCAAAATTTTATTCTTTTCGTAACTGTCCGAAAAATAACAAAAAATTAATTTTTTCCTCGTAAATGTTCGAAAATATAAAAATCAAGAAGAGTATCAAAAAACATCTCAAGTTTTTTTCGAATTTCACCAATGACCTTAGAATATCGAAACGAAAAAATGATAAAAACATATACTCTTTTTCGTAATTGCCCGAAAAATACCACTAAAATCAAATATTTCCTAGTAAATGTCCGAAAAATATAAAAATCAAGATATGTACTTAAAAACACATCAAAAAATTTCTGAATTCCACCAACTACCTTAGAATATCGAAACGAAAAAATGATCAAAATTTTACTCTTTTTTATAACTGTCTGAAAAATAACCAAAAAAATTAATTTTTTCCTCGTAAATGTTCAAAAATAGAAAAATCAAGAAAATGTACCTAAAAACACCTCAAAAAAATTTCGAATTGTACCAATGAACTTAGAATAATGAAACGAAAAAACAATCAAAATTTTACTATTTTTCGTAACTATCCGAAAAATAACAAAAAAATTTAAAAAATTTCGTAAATTTCAAAAAAATTTAAAAATCAAGAAATGTATCTAAAAACACCTCAATTTTTTTTCCGAATTGCACCAATGACCTTAGAATATCAAACTGAAAAAATGATAAAAATCTTACTCTTTTTCGTAACTGTCCGAAAAATAACAAAAAATTAATTTTTTCCTCGTAAATTTCCGTAAATACAAAAATCAAGAAAAGTACCTAAAAACACCTCAAAAAAATTTCAAATTGCACCAATGACCTTAGAATATCGACACGAAAAATTGATCAAAATTTTACACTTTTTCGTAACTGTCCGAAAAATAACAAAAAAAATAAATTTTTACTCGTAAATTTCCGTAAATATAAAAATCAAGAAAAGTTCCTAAAATCACCTCAATTTTTTTTTGAATTGCACTAATGACCTTAGAATAACGAAATGAAAAAATGATCAAAATTTTACTCTTTTTCGTAACTATCCGAAAAATAACAAAAAACTTAACTTTTTCCTCGTAAATGTCCGAAAATATAAAAATCAAGAAATGTACCTAAAAACACCTTAAATTTTTTTCGAATTGCACCAATGACCTTAGAATATCGAAACGAAAAATTGATCAAAATTTTATTCTTTTTTGTAATTGTCCGAAAAATAACAAAAACATTAATTTTTTCCTTGTAAATGTTCAAAAATATAAAAATCAAGAAAAGTATCTAAAAACACCATCAATTTTTTTTAAAATTTTACCAATGACCATAGAATATTGAAACGAAAAAATGATAAAAAATGTACTCTTTTTCGTAATTACCCGAAAAATACAACTAATATTAAATTTTTCCTCGTAAATGTCCGAAAATATAAAAATCGAGAAAAGTATCTAAAAACACCATCAATTTTTTTTGGAATTTTACCAATGACCATAGAATATCGAAATGAAAAAATGATAAAAAATATACTCTTTTTTGTAATTACCCGAAAAATACCACTAATATTAAATTTTTCCTCGTAAATGTCCGAAAAATATAAAAATCAAGACATGTACTTAAAAATACATCAAAAATTTTCCGAAATGCACCAACGACCTTAGAATATCGAAACGAAAAAATGACCAAAATTTTACTCTTTTTCATAACTGTCTGAAAAATGACCAAAAAAATTAATTTTTTCCTCGTAAATGTCCGAAAATATAAAAATTAAGAAAATATACCTAAAAACATCTCAATTTTTTTTTGAATTGCACCAATGACCTTAGAATAACGAAACTGAAAAATGATCAAAATCTTACTATTTTTGTTAACTATCAGAAAAATAACAAAAAAATTTAAAAAATTTCGTAAATTTCCAAAAAATATAAAAATCAAGAAATAAAACTAAAAACACCTCAAAAAAATTCTGAATTGAACCAATGACCTTAGAATATCGAAATGATAAAAAGTTTACTCTTTTTGGTAACTGTTCAAAAAATAACAAAAAAATTAAAATTTTCCTCGTAAATGTCTGTAAATACAAAAATCAAGAAAAGTACCTAAAAATACCTCAAAAAATTATCGAATTGCACCAATGACCTTTGAATATCGAAACGAATAAATGATCAATAGTTTACTCTTTTTCATAACTGTCTGAAATATAACAAAAAATTAAATTTTTTCCTCGTAAATGTCCGAAAATTGAAAAATCAAGAAACTGTATCTAAAAACACCTCAAATTTTTTTTGAATTGCACCAATGACCTAGAATAACGAAACGAAAAAAATGATCAAAATTTTACTATTTTTCATAACTATCCGAAAAATAACAAAAAAAATTAAAAAATTTCGTAAATTTAAAAAAAAATTAGAAATCAAGAAATGTATCTAAAAACACCTCAAAAAAAATTCTGAATTGCACCAATGACCTTAGAATATCAAAATGAAAAAATTATAAAAATCTTACACTTATTCGTAACTGTCCGAAAAATAACAAAAAAATTAATTTTTTCCTCGTAATTTTTCGTAAATACAAAAATCAAGAAAAGTACCTAAAAACACCTCAAAAAAATTTCAAATTGCACCAATGACCTTAGAATATCGTCACGAAAAATTGATCAAAATTTTACACTTTTTCGTAACTGTCCGAAAAATAACAAAAAAATTAAATTTTTACACGTAAATTTCCGAAAATATAAAAATCAAGAAAAGTACCTAAAAACACCTCAATTTTTTTTTAATTGCACCAATGACCTTAGAATAACGAAATGAAAAAATGATCAAAATTTTACTCTTTTTCGTAACTATCCGAAAAATAACAAAACATTTAACTTTTTCCTCGTAAATGTCCGAAAATATAAAAATCAAGAAATGTACCTAAAAACACCTCAAATTTTTTTTGAATTGCACCAATGACCTTAGAATATCGAAACGAAAAATTGATCCAAATTTTATTCTTTTTCGTAACTGTCCACAAAATAACAAAAAAAAAAAAAATTTCCTCGTAAATGTCCAAAAATATAAAAATCAAGAAAAGTATATAAAAACACCTCAAAAAAATTTCAAATATATCAATGACCTTAGAATATCGAAACAAAAAATTATAAAAAATATACTCCTTTTCGTAATTACCCGAAAAATACCACTAATATTAAATGTTTCCTAGTAAATGTCCGAAAAATATAAAAATAAAAAACATGTACTTAAAAACACATCAAAAAATTTCCGAAATGCACCAACGACCATAGAATATCGAAACAAAAAAATGATCAAAATTTTACTCTTTTTCACAATTGTCTGAAAAATAACCAAAAAAATTATTTTTTCCTCATAAATGTCCGAAAATAGAAAAATCAAGAAAATGTACCTAAAAACACCTCAATTTTTTTTTGAATTGCACCAATGACCTTAGTATACGAAACAAAAAAATGATCAAAATTTACTATTTTTATTAACTATCCGAAAAATAACACAAAAATTTAATTTTTTTTGTAAATTTCCAAAAAATATAAAAATCAAGAAATGAACCTAAAGACACCTCAAAAAAATTCCGAATTAAACCAATGACCTTAGAATATCGAAATGATAAAAAGGTTACTCTTTTTGTTAACTGTCCGAAAAATAACAAAAAAAAATAATTTTTCCTCGTAAATGTCCGTAAATACAAAAATTAAGAAAATTACCTAAAAATACCTCAAAAAATTTTCGAATTGCACCAATGACGTTAGAATATCGAAACGAATAAATAATCAAAATTATACTCTTTTTCATAACTGTCTGAAATATAACAAAAAAATTAATTTTTTCCTCGTAAATGTTCGAAAATAGAAAAATTAAGATATGGACCTAAAAACACCTCAAAAAATTTCCGAATTGCACCAATGACCTTGGAATATCGAAACGAAAATTGATCAAAATTTTATTCTTTTCGTAACTGTCCGAAAAATAACAAAAAATTAATTTTTTCCTCGTAAATGTTCGAAAATATAAAAATCAAGAAGAGTATCAAAAAACATCTCAAATTTTTTTCGAATTTCACCAATGACCTTAGAATATCGAAACGAAAAATTAATCAAAATTTTATTCTTTTTCGTATCTGTCCGAAAATTCACAAAAAAATTAAATTTTTTCTCGTAAATGTCCGAAAAACAGCACTAATATTAAATTTTTCCTCGTAAATGTCCGAAAAATAGCACTAATATTAAATTTTTCCTCGTAATTGCCCGAAAAATAGCATTAATATTAAATTTTTCCTCGTAAATGTTCGAAAAATATAAAAATCAAGACATGTACTTAAAAACACATCGAAAAATTTCCGAAATGCACCAACGACCTTAGAATATCGAAACAAAAAAATGACCAAAATTTTACTCTTTTTCATGACTGTCTGAAAAATAACCAAAAAAATTAAATTTTTCCTCGTAAATGTCCGAAAATAGAAAAATCAAGAAAATGTATCTAAAAATACATCAAAATTTTTTTAAATTGCACCAATGACCTTAGAATAACGAAACGAAAAAATAATCAAAATTTTACAATTTTTGTTAACTATCCGAAAAACATCAAAAATATTTATTTTTTTTTGTAAATTTCCAAAAAATATAAAAATCAAGAAATGAACCTAAAAACACCTCAAAATAAATTCTGAATTGAACCAATGACCTTAGAATATCGAAATGATAAAAAGTTTACTCTTTTTGGTAACTGTCCGAAAAATAACAAAAAAATTAAATTTTTCCTCGTAAATGTCCATAAATACAAAAATCAAGAAAAGTATCTAAAAACACCTCAATTTTTTTTCGAATTGCACCAATGACCTCAGAATATCGAAACGAATAAATGATCAAAATTTTACTCTATTTCACAACTATCTGAAATATAACAAAAAAAATAATTTTTTCTTCGTAAATGTCCGAAAATAGAAAAATCAAGAAAATGTATCTAAAAACACCTCAAAAAAATTTCGAATTGCACCAATGACCTTAGAATAATGAAACGAAAAAATGATCAAAATTTTACTATTTTTCGTAACTATCCAAAAAATAACAAATTTTTTTTTTTTTTTTTGTAAATTTCAAAAAAAAATAAAAATCAAGAAATGTATCTAAACACACCTCAAAAAAAATTTCGAATTGCACCAATGACCTTAGAATATCAAAATGAAAAAATGATGAAAATCTTACTCTTTTTCGTAACTGTCCGAAAAATAACAAAAAAATTAATTTTTTCCTTGTAAATTTCCGTAAATACAAAAATTAAGAAAAGTACCTAAAAACACCTCAATTTTTTTTTGAATTGCACCAATGACCCTAGAATATCGAAACGAAAAATTGATCAAAATTTTACACTTTTTCGTAACTGTCCGAAAAATAACAAAAAAATTAAATTTTTACTCGTAAATTTCCAAAAATATAAAAATCAAGAAAAGTACCTAAAATCACCTCAATTTTTTATTGAATTGCACCAATGACCTTAGAATAACGAAATGAAAAAATGATCAAAATTTTACTCTTTTTCGTAACTATCCAAAAAATAACAAAAAACTTAACTTTTACCTCGTAAATGTCCGAAAATATAAAAATCAAGAAATGTACCTAAAAACACCTCAAAAAATTTCCGAATTGCACCAATGACCTTAGAATATCTAAACGAAAATTGATCAAAATTCTATTCCTTTTCGTAACTGTCCGAAAAATAACAAAAAAATTAATTTTTTCCTCATAAATGTCCAAAAATATAAAAATCAAGAAAAGTATCTAAAAACACCTTAATTTTTTTTTTGAATTTTACCAATGACTTTAGAATATCGAAACGAAAAAATGATAAAAAATATACTCTTTTTTCGTAATTTCCCGAAAAATACCACTAATATTAAATGTTTCTTGTAAATGTCCGAAAAATATAAAAATCAAGACATGTACTTAAAAACACATCAAAAAATTTCCGAAATGCACCAACGACCTTAGAATATCGAAAGGAAAAAATGATCAAAATTTTACTCTTTTTCATAACTGTCTGAAAAATAACCAAAAAAATTAATTTTTTCCTTGTAAATTTCCGTAAATACAAAAATAAAGAAAAGTACCTGAAAACACCTCAAAAAAATTTAACGAAAGGAAAAAATGATCAAAATTTTACAATTTTGTTAACTATCCGAAAAATAACAAAAAAAATTAAAAAATTTCGTTAATTTCCAAAAAATATAATAATCAAGAAATGAACCTAAAAACAACTAAAAAAAATTCTGAATTGAAACAATGACCTTAGAATATCGAAATGATAAAATTTTTACTCTTTTTGGTAATTGTCCGAAAAATAACAAAAAAATAAATTTTTCCTCGTAAATGTCCGTAAATACAAAAATCAAGAAAAGTACCTAAAAACACCTCAATTTTTTTTTGAATTGCACCCATGACCTTAGAATATCAAAACGAATAAATGATCAAATTTTTACTCTTTTTCATAACTGTCTGAAATATAACAAAAAAAATAATTTTTTCCTCGTAAATGTCCGAAAATAGAAAAATCAAGAAAATGTATCTAAAAACACCTCAAAAAAAATTTCAAATTGCACCAATTACCTTAGAATATCGAAAAGAAAAATTGATCAAAATTTTACACTTATTCGTAACTGTCCAAAAAATAACAAAAAAATCAAATTTTTACTCGTAAATTTCCGAAAATAGAAAAATCCAGAAAAGTACCTAAAAACACCTCAATTTTTTTTGAATTGCACCAATGACCTTAGAATAACGAAATGAAAATATGACCAAAATTTTACTCTTTTTCGTAACTATCCGAAAAATAACAAAAAACTTAACTTTTTCCTCGTAAATGTCCGAAAATATAAAAATCAAGAAATGTACCGAAAAACACCTCAAAAAATTTCCGAATTGCACCAATGACCTTAGAATATCTAAACGAAAATTGATCAAAATTCTATTCCTTTTCGTAACTGTCCGAAAAATAACAAAAAAATAATTTTTTCCTCGTAAATGTCCGAAAATATAAAAATCAAGAAAAGTATCTAAAAACACCTCAATTTTTTTTCGAATTTCACCAATGACTTTAGAATATCGAAACGAAAAAGTGATAAAAAAATATACTCTTTTTCATAATTTCCCGAAAAATACCACTAAAATTAAATGTTTCCTCGTAAATGTCCGAAAAATATAAAAATCAAGATATGTACTTAAAAACACATCAAAAAATTTCCGAATTGCACCAACGACCTTAGAATATCGAAATGAAAAAATGATCAAAATTTTACTCTTTTTCATAACTGTCTGAAAAATAACAAAAAAAATTAATTTTTTCCTTGTAAATGTCCGAAAATAGAAAAATCAAGAAAATGTACCTAAAAAGACCTCAAAAATTTTTGAATTGCACCAATGACCTTAGAATAACGAAACGAAAAAATGATCAAAATTTTACTATTTTTGTTAACTATCCGAAAAATAACAAAAAAATAATTTTTTCCTCCTAAATGAAGTAAATAAAAAAATAAAGAAAAGTACCTAAAAAAACTTCAAAAAAATTTCGAATTACACCACTGACCTTAGAATATCGAAACCAATAAAATGATCAGAATTTTACTCTTTTTCGTAACTGTCCGAAAAATAACAAAAATAAGTAAATTTTTCCTCGTAAATGTCCAAAAAATATAAAAATATAAAAATGTAGCTAAAAAACCTTAAAAAATTTCCGAATTGCACCAATGACCGTAGAATATCGAAACAAAAAAATGATAAAATTTTTACTCTTTTTCGTAATTGTCTGAAAAATAACATAAAAAATTAACTTTTTCCTCGTAAATGTCTGAAAATATAAAAATCAAGAAATGTACCTAAAACACCTCAAAAAATTTCCGAATTGCACCAATGACCTTAGAATATTGAAAAGAAAAAATTATCAAAATTTTACTTTTTTCGTAACTGTCTGAAAAATAACAAAAAAAATTAATTTTTTCCTCGTAAATGTCCGAAAAATATAAAAATCAAGAAATGTACCTAAAAACACCTCAATTTTTTTTTGAATTGAACCAATGACCTTAGAATATCGAAACGAAAAATATGATCAATATTTTACTCTTTTTCGTTACTGTCCGAAAAATAACAAAAAAATTATATTTTTCAAATTTCTGAAAAATATAAAAATCAAGAAATGTACCTTAAAAAATCTCAAAAAGTTTTCGAATTGCACCAATGACCTTAGAATATCGAAACGAAAAAATGATCAAAATTTTACTCTTTTTCGGTACTATCCGAAAAATAACAAAAAAATTAAATGTTTCCTCGTAAATGTCTGAAAATATAAAAATCAAGAAACTACCTAAAAATACCTCAAAAAATTTTCAAATTGAACCAATGACCATAGAATATCGAAACGAAAATGATCAAAATTTTACACTTTTTTGTAACTATACTAAAAATATCAAAAAAAATATTTTTTCCTCGTAAATGTCTGAAAAATATAAAAATCAAGAAATGTACCTAAAAACACCTCAAAAAATTTTCGAATTGCACCAATAACCTTAGAATATCGAATGAAAAAAATGATCAAAATTTTAATCTTTTTCGTAACTGTTTGAAGAATAACTAAAAAATTATTTTTTTCCTCGTAAGTGTTCGAAAATATAAAAATCAAGAAAAAGTACCTAAAAATACCTCAATTTTTTTTTAAATTGCACCAATGACGTTAGAATATCGAAACGAAAAAATGATCAAAATTTTACTCTTTTTCGTAACTGACCGAAAAATAACAAAAAAATTAAAATTTTCCTCGTAAATGTCCGAAAAATATAAAAATCATGAAAAATACATAAAAACACCGCAAAAAATTTCCGAATTGCACCAACGACCTTAGAATATCAAAATGAAAAAATGATCAAAATTTTACTCTTTTTCGTAACTGTCCGAAAAATATCAAAAAAAATATTTTTTTTCCTCGTAAATGTTCGAAAATATAAAAATCAAGAAATGTACCTAAAAACAGCTCAATTTTTTTTTGAATTGAACCAATGACCTTAGAATATCGAAATGAAAAAATAATCAAAATTTTACTCTTTTTCGTAACTGTTTGAAAAATATCCAAAAAAATAATAAATAAGGATAAAAGACCATCTTTGCTTACACTTGTGGAATCCTGTACATTGCATTCTTTTATTTACTATTCTTTGATTTATAATCTTTTTAAGGCATACAAATGACCAACTGATCAGTGGTAGAAGAGGATGACCCATGCTAGGCATTTTTACCCCTGGGATGATTTCCTCATACATATACAAATTAGGATCGGCCCATGCTAGGCATTATAACCCCTGCGCTGCCACCCACAAATACATCTATTGGGATCGGCCCATGCTAGGTATTTTAACCCCTGAGCTGCCACCCACAAATACATCTATTGGGATCGGCCCATGCTAGGTATTTTAACCCCTGAGCTACCACCCATAAATATACAGCTTTGCTTTCGAGATCGACTCGTGCTAGGCTTTCAGCCCCTGGGCTGCCGCCCATAATTATATAGATTCAGTTTATGTCATTTCTTTAATCTTTAAGATTGTTCATAACTCTTTTGAACTTTGGGACTATATACCAGTGATGTAGACATGTGAATAAAATATTTGAGGCAGCAACAATGACATAAGAAACAGTTGTAACCTTAAAGTGGTAATATTAACTTTGGAACATATATGACACAATGAATCTTATTGTGGGCTAAAACATATTCAGTAAACGATATCAAATAATAGGGGTCATGAACATGGGAACTAATGAGACACGTGGGCAAATTCAAGGTAGGGACAAGTGCACATTTCAAGTTAGAACATATAAACTGTATACTAACTAGAACAAGTAAGGATTATGTAGAGTAACATTATACACTAAAACAATGGGAGTGATCTCCAATGAAAGGAACATGTGAGCAAATGAAGTATATGATTAAATAAACAATTGAAGCCATTTGGCAGTATATGATTAGATTGTGTATCCAAGAATTGAACACTTTTAACTTGTTGACTCATATAAAAGAGACAGGTGACAGAGATCCGTATCTTAGCGGCGCAAAAAAGGTTCTTTTAGCCATACATACCTTGTTTTTGGGCCAATACGACTACAACAACTCAGCCTTTCCTTGAAGGTCTTAATCACAATATAAGTACATAACAAAGTTAATAGTAACAGCTAATCAGAATGTGGTCCTTGTGAAACAGTAGTGAAATGTGTAATGGGCAGTAAGCTCGTATAGTTCTCAAATAGATGGTGTATCACCACACCCTACATTTCCACCTCAATACATTGCATACATTGATCCTATAAGGTCACCCAACTGCTCCAAGTAATATACATATAAAACACCGTTAAACTGTCACAAAATCCTTCAACGCGATAGGAAATTATTGAACTTATGACTTCTGATCTTTGTCCCGTGAATTCTTTACTTTTATAGCATAATAAATTATTGAAATGTTGGTGAAGATTCTTATACTAGGAAAGTGGGACTTCCAATCTTGGATAGGGGTGTCCTACACTTCACATATAAAGAGAATGATTTCCAGAGCCTTCCATGGCAGAATCAAGTTAAACACATAAATTATTTTACTTACCTTGGCTTATTAAAAAGACAACTTTAAGAACCCTAGATGGATATAAAGGTGGCTGTTTGAAGGTTAAGAGAGAGCTTGAGAGAGAATCGCTAGAATATTTATTTTGTAAGTTAAAATGAAGAAGAGTATCAACTAATCTTGATCTTATAAGGTTCCTCTTTGGCCGACTCTTGCTGATCATTTTGGACCACAATTTAATGGTCAAGTAGGTGATGCACCTGGTAGCATAATAAAGTCAAGCAAGCAGCTCACTTATTTTATTCCATTTCCACCTCTTAATTCCTTTACTTTACACTTATATACACTTGGTCACTTTGATATTTAAGCTAAAATACTACCTTACTAGCTCGAGTGTAAACACTTTATCCGAAGTTAACTTAGTCATATACGTGTTTGGAAAGTATAGGTTATTACAAAATCCTAAGACCTCGATTCGTTAATCCTACAATAGCACCTAACTCTTACGACGACCTCAAGGGCATTGAACTCCCAAGCAACCGACGTTTCTAACAATAGTCAGCAAAAGCTTAACCAAGCTCTCAACACTCAAACATGAGTTTTCAGTTTTCAACATTCAAAATAATCTACGTCTAAATGAACCTAAGCTGCCTATTTATAGTTTTAGGGCTTTATTACATAAAAGGGCCCAAAAGTGACCCGAAGTGGCCAAAGGGCGAGCCAAGTCGGGCTCGCCTAATGGACTGGGCGGTGCGCCGACTGGTCGGCGATGGTTCCTGCTTGGACTCCAGCTCTAGCCACGTTCTGTAACATTGGGTGGTCTGGGGGTCATCGCCCAAGGCATTGGGCGACACGCCAACTGGATTCCTGACCGCCAAAGGGCAATGTTGTCCCTTTGCTTCCCCAAGCTATCTTCCACGCATGTGATCCTCTCTTTGCCACCAATACAAGCCCAAGAGCCTCCATCCTTGTGAACAAATCTTCAATACATTGGAGTTCCCAAGCTTGGCTATGAGTCAAAGGTCTTGAGGCAATCTGGATTGCATCAAGAACCGATTGCAATTCTTGATCGTGATGTCCGGAAGCTGAGGACCAAGGAGATTAAGTCCGTGAAAGTTCAATAGAAGCATCGTTCGGTTGAGGAAGCCACTAGGGAGACCGAGAAGGACATGCGAGATAAGTATCCCCAGTTATTCAGCGATACAGGTACTACTCTACCCTTACTTTAGCCAGTCTTTCCTAGTTGATCACTCGGAGAAGAGTGATGGGTAAATTGGTATCTATTGTAACGACTTGATTCCATCGTTAGGGAAAATCCAATGGGGAAAGAATCGGGGTCAGAAAACTTTTGGGTAGTAACTTGGAAATTCCTAGCCTAGTCCAGATTTGGACGAAATCTAAGTCATGTGAGGTCTAGGGAAATCTGGTAATGAATGAAAGCTCTAATTATGATTTTGATAACATGAGTATATAGTTAAGACGTTAAGAAACCTGTACGACTTTACGTAACAAAATTCGGGTGAGTAGAACTCCCGAAACTGATCTTAGCGTGAACTAGCAGTTTTGGAACGTCAAGAGTTGAAGGTGTGTTGTGAAATGGCAGTTTGGATCTCCAATTTTGACTCTCTATCTCTGTGCAAGCCGCCAGGGAGGGATTTAACCCGTCGGGGTGGGGCCGCTGTAGCAGGATGGGGGCCGCCACAGCGGGCCAGTCGCGACTTAAGTCAGAAATAAACCCCAAAAATATCATTATTCTGCAAAATTCATTCTTAAGAGTTAGTAGACGACCCCAGGTAATTTCTTGAAGGTTTTCCACGACTTTTGGTGCTAAAGGTAAGGAATTCTCCCCCCGAATCCATTTTTCAATCCGTAGAACTCAAATTTATGGGTATTTATCATTGGGGGAGGATTTTGATATGAAATTGATGGTGGGAAAAAACCCTAGCTGCACCTTAGGATCATGGGTTTGGACTTAGGTTATTGGGTTTGTTGTAATCCGGGTAAATTAGACCTTAATTATTGATCCTTGCGTTATATTAATTGTTTGTAGACCTAGAACAAGCAGAATGAATCCAGAAAGGGAAGAATCAAGTATCTTAGGAGGATTCAAGCTTGGTTTCGAGGTAGGTGATGGTTGATTTCATGTTTGTGTGATGTATGTTAGTATTTGCTTCATTATAATGCAAGTATGTATGCGAATGTTGCACTATTGATCACACCTAATGTAAATGAATATGAATGAATGATTGTAAGCCATGAATCAACACTTGATTGTATGATTATGAGAATGTACATTGTGATTGTGATTGTGGTATATTGATGGAAGTGCCACGTTCCGACACACTAACTGGGATCGGATGTCACATACCGACATATATATATTGGAATGGGTGTCACAATCTGACACACTAACTTGGATCGGGTGTCACGATCCGGCACACTAACAATTTGGGTATGGGTTCCATGAGAGGACCATTGACTTGTCATATATGCGTACTATTGAGAATGTGTAATTGTACATTGCTCCTGAAATGATAACTGATATTGTATATGTTTGGTATATATGTGTTTACTTGTTGTAACTGCTGCTTATGTATGTTTCGCTTACTGGAATAGTCGCGTGATCCTGCCAATACACTGTGGTTGTGTACTGATACTGCACTTGCTCTTTCTTTGTTGAGTACAGGGCATCTTCAGGCGGCTACTGATAGACCTCGTCTAGGAGATCAGTGATCGACACCGAATTCAAGGGTGAGCCAGTTCTTCAGGGCTGCCATGAGTTCTCGTTATGTTTAGTCCATTTCTATTCGGACTTAGACTAATACTTTAGATATTCTTATGTTTAGTTTGGGTTGCACCCATTTTCCTTACACTTGTTGAACTATAGAGTTTTGGTACATTGACTTTCAGATTCTAGGGGTGTTTTCCGCAATGTTTTAGTAATTGATTGGTTAGACTTCCGGAGTTTATGGAAACTCCACTTTATTTCTGCATTTAAACCTGCTTCCGTATCTTTAAATGCTTAGTTTTGGGGTTAGTTGGTTAGTAGTAATGGTTCTCCCACCGGAGGGTTAGTGTGGGTGTCAATCACGACGGTCTGTGTCGTGACAGATATATTGGAGTTGAGTATCTTATTCTTGAGTTGAGTTGAGTTGAGTGAGTTGAGAAGAGGTAAGTATGTTTCCTTTTTATCAAGTTCAAGCCTATGTTTATGCTTTAGAATTCCCTTTACATGCTCGAACATTCCACATACTGAGCCATTTGGCCTGCATCGTTTCATGATGCAGATATAGGTATTCTGGATCATCAACAGGCGTTTCGTTGAGGTCATGTGATATTCCAGTCAGCTTTGGTGAGCCTTCTTATATTCCGGAGAACTTTACCTTTACCTTACAGTTAGTAGTTTTGAGATGTCGTGGTTCTTGTCCCGATATCTTTCTGTAATAGTAGAGGCTATGTTGTGGTTCTTGTCCTGATATCTTTCAGTAATAGTAGAGGCTTCATAGATAGACAGAGTTGAAGAGGTTTTTTGTATTTACTTTCTTTTGAGTATTGTTCAGACTTTCTTAAAGTTCACTATTGGAGTTCAATGAACTTAATTCAGTTTTTAAGCTGTTGTATGCTTGAGTTGGTCTTCCGCTTGTAGTCAGCCAGGATGAGGGTTCGCTTGGGGACCATCAATGATTCTCGAGTGCCGGCCACGTCCAGGGTGTAGGCTCGGGTCGTGACATTTATCACCCATTATTTTCTTCTCTTTATTTTCATCACTCTCTTCAACAATTATTTCACTAGTAATTCTCACCATCTCAAGAATGCTTCAATCATTTTTTTTATAAAAGAGTTTTTTTTATTCTTTTTTTTTCATGTCACATTCTTTCAAATAAGACTTTATAATTACTTTTTAGCTATCATTGATTATCTTTTTCACTCAACCAGTCCCTTTTCTTTAGATTTAATAATTATAATAAGTCTATGCTAAAGTGCTCAAGGAAGCAAGGTGCAAACATTAGGGTCAAACAAAAGAGTCGAGGAAAAAATATGGCTACCAACAAAAAGGCTACAGGCTCAAAGGGGCTACTAGTGATATAATATCTGAAAAGGCTAACATTTACAAGACAAAACAAAGAAAGCCTATTATCATCCACTAAATAAAGCAACACTTTTTATTTCGCTTCAATAACATGCAGGGCAAGCTCTAGACTAAGATGCAAAACATGAAATAACAAATTCTCACCACACATGGCACAAGTATCAATCAAGATGAATCAATTTCACTTCTAAGAGAGATAGTATTATAACAAACTACAAAATAATATAAGCTATATACAAAGTCACAATTATGAGCCCAGATGTCAAAGAGTGTGCAATTTCACTAGAATTTAAGGATTTACAAGAAAGTACTACTCAAAATTAGGCCCAAATAGCAAGTATCACACAACTCAAAAGAGTTTTCTTTTGTCTCCAAAAAATAAAAAATTTACTCCCTAAAAAAATAAAAGATAATCGGTTCAAAGGGACTATCTTCAGGAAAAGAATCGGAAACAAAAGTCAAGGAACGCATCCTAAAAAAAAGAAATGACTCAATAAAACAGTAAAAACTAGGAATTCATTCCCCACCCCACACTTAAAATATAACACTGTCCCCAGTGCAACAATTCAATACATAAGCTAAGAGTGAAAGATTTTTTTTTTTTGGGTTGGGCTAAGTGTGCTTCTAATAATTAATAAAAAAAAAAAAAATTTTTTACGAAAAAACGGCCTGGATACGGACTTACTGTCCGGATTTTTTTTTCATTTTTTTAAAAATCAATATTAAACATCTCTAAAGCACACTTCACCCTAACCAACATATGCGGAAGAATCTCCACCCACACTTGAAAAGATGCTATGTCCCCAAAACATCAATTAAAATTTTAAAACAAGGGTTAGGAAAACTCCCTGAGACCTTTAGGCTTAGCTAGTTGCATGTCCTCTTAATTGTTATCAAGGGTCATATGCACCCACACTTAAGCTCAAACATGCTCCTTTGCTTCAAATTCTTGGGTACTCAGACTTCCCCTAATCTGGAAAACAAAAAAATAATAACACAAAAAAATACATAAAAAAAGCAAGAAGCTAAACTACAAATTGGGTTGCCTCCCAATAAGCGAGTGATTTAACGACGCGGCACAACACAATTGAGTTCACCACTTTCTTTTTCTTTAAATCCTTTCTTTGTATTGTTTTTCATTTTTCTTATTTATTATTTTTTTCTTTTTTAAAAAAAAAACTTAAATAAATAAATAAAAAGTATAACCTAGAAAAATAATTAATTTCTAAGTCCTTGGCAGCGGCGTCAAAAATTTGTTGCTTCCAAATGCACACGCAATTGTACATGGTCGCACAAGTAATTAGTGGCCCTCAAAGAGCCGGATTATCAAACCCAAAAGACTTGTAGATTAACTATTTATTAAATTATATTAATTCTAATTTTTTATTTAAGGGGAGGATTTCAAAGATGAATATATATTATCTAAAATAAAGATAAAATAACAAAAAAACTAACTAAGAAAAGATAGATTTTTTACACAATCATTGAATGAATCGATCTAGGATTATGATTTAACTAACAATCATGCTTAACAGCAATTTCATCAACTTATTTGATTATCAAGTTATTGATTTATGGGGTTGATAATATAGTCATGATCTTCCGACCTCTAACTGTCTACCACAGTTGACAACCTAACTACATCGTTGAGCGGGGATAGACTGAACCAACTATGAAACATTACGTTGTCTTCCCATATTTGAGCCAAGCAAGACACCTAGGTATATCCCTATCCTAGACAGAAATCAATTCAAGTGATATGCAAGAAAAGATCATGCTCCTTATATTCCATGTTCTATCCCTCTATTCCTCTCCCGAGTTCAAAAGAAGACAATAAATTTATTCTAATGGTGGTCAAGCATCAAATAGTAATCACAAGAATATAAGAACAACCAATATGATAATAACTATGCCGAATCAAAATCACTAAACAATCATTTTGTAAGTAAATATAATCCAAGAACGAGAAGTTAACTTGACAAAGACATAGAGCAATATATTACAACGAATCATTCAAAGAAAAGATGTAAAATAAATAAACTAGAAGAAAAGATGAAACCCTAGATAAAAAGTTATTTTCTACATTGTATCCCTCGTCCCCTAAGAATTAATATTATGGACTATTTATAGATACCAAAAAAAACCTAAGTAAAATAATTGAGTCCAAAACAAATTAGGAAACACAAAATCAAAAAGAATTGGTTCCGTATGAAACTGCTTTTGTCTGGTGTGCATATTTCTGTCGCCTTTCGTGGTGCTTCCTTAATATGTTGCCACGTGGCACCTGAAACCTATTCCAATTGAAGGTTTTTTTTATGTTTCACTTCATAAATAATATATTATTATATAGAATTTAATTCTATCTTTAATTCATTTTAGCTCCAAACTTCTTCATCTTCACACCAATTTAATCCTACAAATAAAATACACAATTAAGGAAAATCCATAAAATTTATGCTGAATAAAGACAAATACAAATAATAAATGTGAGGCAAATAATGATTAAAAATATGTATTTTTGGCTTCACATCAGCAACTTTAGAATAAGATCCAAGAAAGAAATATGCTAGGGTGCTGAACTTATAAGGATTCTTTATGAGAATCCTTATGGGATCACAAATCCCTTTTTTGAAAGCTAATATGCATACAAGGTTTCACGCCCCGAGCCTACATCCTGGACGTGGCCGACGCTCGAGAACCATTGCTGGCCTCCAAGCGAACCCTCATCCTGACTGACTACAAGCGAAATACTAACTCAGGCAAAACAAGATTAGAAATAGAATTTAGACATTTATTAAACTCAAGAAATTACTCAACTCAAATGTCTGAAAATACTTAAGTTTAATAATGATAATACTCTACAAAACATTCTCAAAACATCTCAACAAAAGGGAAAGTAATGAGAGACTTCTCAACTCTAACTATCTATGAAGCCTCTATAGTTCAACATGAATGTTGGGACAAGACCCACAACACCCTAAAAAGACCAAACTGAAAGGGGAAAGGGAAATCCTCTGTAATGCAAGGAGGCTCACCAAAGCTAACTGGAATGTCAAATGATCTCCACGAAGCGTCTGTTGATGATCCTGAACACATGTATCTGCATCATTATAAGATGCATTTCGAATGACATCAGTACATTGAATATACAAGCATGCAAGGAGAACTGGAAGCATAGATAACTGAACTGAAAAGACTGGAAGAGTACTCACCTCAACTCAACTCAATACAAAAGCAATAACAAAAGATAAAATATTTAAAGCTTCATAATAAATAGATACTATCTCAAGGATGTATTTATAAAAATACAATAATTTAGTCTTTACTCTTATTTGAGAGATTTTATAATCGACAACTATCACTATGAGCTATGTGATGATATAATGTCTCACCCACGCTTCCAGAATTATCCTATACCTTGTCGGGGTATAGAACACCTTAACTAAGTGGATCCACTAAGCTATGCTCAAAAGCAATAAAGAGTCATCTAAAAAGTACGATCTTTTACCTATGTTGGATACATGGTTCATGAGAAGTGTGAGTTATCTAAACTCATCCCCATATCGATGCTCAATACTACTCCCAATAATATATACTCATGCTCAAATGTGTAAAACATACTATTTCTCAAGTTTGAGATAATTGCTCAAACTATCCTCTTTTAAAGCAAACCAAAGAATTAAGAATTGACGAAATAAATGATGAAAGTTCAGAAACTGACATAGAAGAAATATGCTCAGAAAATAGTGAAACATATACAGAAATAATAATAAAAGAAAATATTAACCCAGAAATAAATACAGGAAGTATTAACGA
>JAJONR010002304.1:0-26998 GCA_029582245.1 Solanum etuberosum | reverse complement strand
AGTGGGAAAGGATAGCTATGGATTTCGTGGTTGGTCTTCCCAAGACATTGGGAAAGTTTGATTCTATTTGGGTAGTGGTTGATAGATTAACTAAGTCAACCCATTTTATTCCAGTCAGAACAGATTATAACGGTCAGCAGTTGGCTAAAGTTTATGTGAAAGAGATAGTGAGGCTTCACGGGGAGCCCCTTTCTATCATCTCAGACCGTGGTACACAGTTCTGACGAGCACAAACACGCTATAAGTTTAGTGCTTCGCTAGTCAAAGATAGTATAGTATAAAGATCGTTTCCACAGGGATTGGTACAAATAATAATTCAATCAAATCTTGCTAACTATTATTCAGGTGATCAAAAGAAAAGAGTTGATTGTGGTTATGAACCACTTTTATAGACTAAATGATAATTAAAATCAATTGGTAACTATGAAGTATAATATCAATACTAAAAGATAGGGTACAAGACTCAACAAGTGCATAATGATAGTTGGGATTTGACTACATTCATTTATCACATCTAAAGTTCTATCGATTCTCTCGAATTAGATAGCTTATTAGAGTATCCTTAAGCCTTAGATTTTTCTTCCGAGTAAATCTCAAGTTAAAGAATAAACCAATTATACCCCAATGATTCTAATATGCAAAAATATGTTAATGATTGTTCTTAAGGAAGTAACGTCCTTCGACTATTTTTCCTTGAGATTTAATCAATAATTATCAACAAGCTCATTCGATTACTTTAGAGAAAATATATTGATTCAATCCTACAAAACTATGCAACAATATTCACCAAGACATTTCTCTTTCGATTAAATAAAATAATGAACAATGTTGCAATTTAATTCAAATTCCCATAACAAGTTCAAGCATAAGAATAAAAAACTAAAAATTCCAACAAATTCATCAATACAACATGTTTGTCAAATACCCTCTAAGAATCTACTCAATGGATGAGAATAAGTTTACTAATAACAAAGATGAAAAAGAAGACATAGCAATCAAACTTTGAATCCAAACTTCCGTTTTCGATTCGAGTAGTGTACCACGTGTTCCACCTCCTCTTCTTCGTAACCTAGCATTTATTTTTACTCTTTTTCTTGATATCTCACCTTGGGGAAAGCTCCAACATCATATAGCATAGGGTTCCCTTCGAAATTCCAGAAACACCCTTCCTTTAATGATTTCACGCCTCTATGCCGCGTGGGCGCGCCGCTGGGAGCCCAAGCGAGCGACCGGCGCGCAGAGAGGCAGCAGCTTCAAAAACCAACCACGCGGGCGCGCTGCCGAGAGCCCGAGCGCGCGATCAGTGCGCGGAGAGGAAATGTCTGACCACTGTTTCACGCGGGTGCGCGGACAAGTAGCACTTGCAAATGTCTTCTTCTTTTTTCATCCTTTAGCATTCTTGTTGGTCTTTTTTCACTAATCATGTTCAACACTTGAATTCACAACCCTACACACATGAAAAGTAGACCAATAATTGTAAAATTTACACTCAAAACTTATCTAAATCATCTCATTTCATTGCCTATCAAATACCCCCACACTTGAGTTTTTGCTCGTCCCGAGCAAATTAGAATAACTTGACCCCCTCTAGACTTTGACGCACAAGACACTAGAAATAGTAATCGACTTCAACCATCCCTATAGGTGCATGCAACATTCATCGTTAAATGATTACTCGTTGACAATGAAATTTAAGTGAAAATCAATCCATGAACTTCCTCACAACAAAGAAGATGTCATTTATTAACAATACTCATGATCATGCATCACACAAAGAACACTCTTATTTCACTCCCTCTCACAAAGAAGTACATCATATTTTTTCGGAATACCATAGGCTTGGAAATCGAGTATTTCTCCACTAATGTAGGACTTCTAAAGTTAAAATCATGTAGGACCACGGGTGTAATTTGTGGTAAGATGTTTGTAGAAAGTCATGTCCCCCCTCTCTTTTTCACTTTCTTTTTTTTTCTTTTTCTTTTAGGCAACTTTCGCCTTCTTTTGAAAACACATCCAACAACTTTCATTACTTTTCAACACATGACTAGATTCAATAGCCTCTTTTTTTTTGGTTCCCATGAATCAATTCTCTACACCGCTTATAATTTCAATTAAGAGAGTGACACACAAGGGATTAGACTAGAGGGATGTATTGGCTAATTAAAAAAATGGATTATTATAAGGCTCAAATTGGTTGACTAGGGATACTTATCATCAATGGTTGGTGAATTTAGGCTAGAAGTGGGTTAATCAAAGAAAGCCTACAATCATATTCTTCCTCAAAAAGTCCTAGAATTTCACCTCAAAAAACTACCATGCCAAATTCTAGATTCTTTCAAACATGAGTACATATCAAGATCTTCTCACCCGCACAATATTCAAGGATTGATAATGCTTCAACCTCACATGCCAACAAATAAGCAAATTTCAATTAAGCAATCAATACAACCTCTAGATAGGAATCAATCAATTTATATTTCTAGCACTTATTCAACAATTATGCTACGACTCTTATCCTAAAAAATGTCTAATTCAAAATAAATACGACTATGGTAAAAGAATCAGACAAGAAACCCATAGAAGTACAACAAAGAAGCTACCCTAAGAAAAAAAATCTATTTTTATTTACAACCCCTTCACCCCCACACTTAAGCTATGACGTGTCCCCATGGAATAAAGAAACTGCAAAAGTAAAGGAAATTTTCATGACTCTCTTTAGTCGGTATCGGAAATAGTGTCTGGCTCCCTTGTGCAGGCTTGGCCAAGCGCACACACCCATGCCATGATCTCTTTATCCGACTTGGTTGTCTTAAATGTGAGCTCACCCACCTTCTTCATATTGAATACTACATTTTCCTCTCCAACTCTAAGTATCAGTTTCTGTTCATACACATCAAGTATTGCTCTATCAGTAGCTAGGAATGGTCGGCCAAGAATTGATGGGACCTCCTTATTTTCTTCCATGTCCACCACGATAAAATCTACTGGAAACACACACTTGTCCACCCTAACTAGAACATCTTCAACTATCCCTTCAGGAATAATGGTGGATTGATTAGCAAAACTGTAAGGACATTGGGATATATTTTATGATTTCGAGCTCTCCTTCCAACTTTTTGAATATGGACAAAGGCAAGAGGTTTATAGAAGCTCCTGAATCACACAAGGATTTCTCAAATCTAGCAGTCCCTAACGCACATGGAATAGTGAAACTACCCGGATCACCACATTTCTGAGGTAGTTTATTTTGAAGGATGGCACTACAATGAGCATTCAACTTGACTACTGATGTTTCCTCCAATTTTCTCTTGCTGGATAAAACTTCCTTAGAAAATTTAGCATATGCAGGCATCAAAGTGATTACCTCAGTGAAAGGACTATTCACATGTAGTTGCTTCAGCATCTCTAAGAACTTACAAAAATACTTGTCAAGCTTCTCCCGTTTCATCTTTTGTGGAAAAGGCAATGCAGGCATGTATTTAGAATCAATTTCTAGTTCTGACTTCTCCTTTCCTTTCTGAATTTCGTTGGACTTTCCTACTACTTTTTTACTTTCTTGTTTCTTATCTTGGCTCTTTGTAACTTCACAAGCTTTGCTTTTGCAATTATCATTTAATTTTTTTCCACTTCAAAAAGTCACAACTTTCAGCTCCTTAGAGTTCCTTACTGTGTCACTTGAAAGATTTCCAGGTGGTCTTTCAGATATCTGATTAGAAATCTGTCCAACCTGCTTTTCTAAATTTCGAATAGAAGCACCTTGAATTTCAAACCGCTCATCAACCTTAGTGATGAAACTTTTAAACATCTCTTCCAAACTCGATTGGTTTCCATGTTGTCCCTCATGAGGTTGATAATGTTGTCGCTGGTGATTCTGGTACCCCTGAACTGTTTGTCCTTGTCCTCTCACATTGTTCTGTTGCCACGCATTCAAACTACCATTTGGTGAGCTCCATGAGAATCTAGGATGCCTTTACCCCATTGCATTAAAATTGTTTCCTTCTTGATAATTCCCTTTGTTAAAGTTTCCAACAACATTAACCTTTTCTTCTGTAAATGACCCTTGTTGACATTCATGAGTAGGATGCGTTCCTGCACTAAAATCACACGTTATTGATTGCGTCATTTAAACCTGGGCTAGAGTACTCAGTTTCACATCCTTTGCAATTGATGCAATCTGCGCCTGCAAGGTAGTGTAAGTATCAACTTGGTGCACCCCTACAGTCTTCTTCCTTTCAGAATTCTCTACAACCCACTGGTTAGCATCCTCTGCAAGTTCAGTTAGGATCTCAATTGCTTCTTTAGATGTCTTTTTCATGATCGGTCCTCCCACTGCATTATTTAATATCCTCCGTGACGCAGGTGATAACTCTTCCCAGAAATTTGTCAAATGCAACCACGGCTCTATTCCGTTATGTAGACACTTCCTCAACAATTCCTTGAATCTTTCCCATGCTTCAAACAATGTTTCTGATTCCAGTTGACTGAAATCGCTGATCTCCTTCCTCATTCTAGCTGTTTTTGCTAGTGAGAAATACTTATAAAGAAACTTTGTCGTCATTTCATTCCAGGTGCGGATTGATCCTGGAGGTAAACTTCGTAGCCAGATCTTAGCATCATCCTTCGAAGAGAAAGGAAATGCCCTTAAGTATATAGCATCGTCTGAAGCTCCATTGTAGTGAAAAATGTTCACGATTTCATCGAAATCCATCAGATGACTGGTTGGATCCTCATTCTGCTTCCCTCTAAAAACACAGTTATTTTGTATTGCTTAGACAACACTATGCTTGATCTCAAAGTTGTTTGCCTCAATAGGAGGACATCTTACACTGGACTGCATCCCACTGTAATTTGGCTTAGCATAGTCTCCTAGCAATCTCCCCGCCCTTCCATTATTTTGATCCATTTGGTCTTCCACTTCAGCAGGAAGGCGGTGGATTCTTCGGTTAACAAACCCAGGATTTTCAAAATCATCTTCAATCCCAAGTCCACGATTCAGGTTATCAAGATTGAGTGGGTCATTCAAACCCCTGTTACCAACATTTATATCATCCATTGAATTAAGCCTCTGAAACTGCCCTGAAAGCCTCTCTGCAAGTTCTTTCTTAAGCAAGCGTAAAGCTTTTTCCAACGCTGGATTGTATTCGATGATTTTTTTTTAGGAAGATTGTGTCATACATCAAAGTTGTGATTAATATCTATTGCCTGCAATACTGGAAACTTGAGGTGTTAACTAAAATAATAATTAAAAAAAAAACAAAACCTGAATTAATACACAAAACTCTATTGAAAACTACTTGTTGCCAATCCCCGGCAACGGCGCTAAAATTTAACGAGCACAAGCACGCTATAAGTTTAGTGCTTCGCTAGTCAAAGATAGTATAGTATAAAGATCGTTTCCACAGGGATTGGTACAAATAATAATTCAATTAAATCTTGCTAACTATTATTCAAGTGATCAAAAGAAAAGAGTTGATTGTGGTTATGAACCACTTTTATAGACTAAATGATAATTAAAATCAATTGGTAACTATGAAGTTTAATATCAATACTAAAAGATAGGGTACAAGACTAAAAAAGTGCATAATGATAGTTGTGATTTGACTACATTCTTTCATCACATCTAAAGTTCTATCGATTCGCTCGAATTAGATAGCTTATTATAGTATCCTTAAGCCTTAGAAAAAAGAATCTATCCTAGCAAAAAAAATCTTTTTTTTTAAATTTACAACCCCTTTACCACACTTAAGCTATGATATGTACCCATGGCATAAAGAAACTGCAAAAGTAAAGGAAACTTTCCTGACTCTCTTTAGTCGGTGTCGGAAATAGTGTCTTAATGGTTCTCCCACCGGAGGGATAGTGTAGGTGCCAGTCACGACGGACAGGATCGTGACAGAAAATGGCCGAATATTATGTAAATTCCCCAAAATAGCCGAAAAATCAAGTAAAATACATAAACAATACAAAAAACGCCTCAATTTTTTTTTGACTTGCACCAATGACCATAGAATTTCGTGACGAATAAAAGAACAAAACTTTACTTCTTTTCGTATCTGTCAAAAAATAGCCGAATATTACGTAAATGCCCAAAATGGCCGAAAAGTCAAGAAAAATACATAAACAATACAAAAAACCCCTAAAACAAATTTTGACTTGACCAATGACCTTAGAATATCGTAACGAATAAAAGAAAAAAACTTTACTACTGTTCGTAATTGTCCGAAAATGGCCGAATATTACGTAAATGACCGAAAATCAAGAAAAATACATAAACAATTAAAAAATCGCCTCAAAAAATTTCGACTTGCACCAATGACCTTAGAATATCGTGACAAATAAAAGATCAAGACTTTACTTCTTTTCGTAACTGTCCGAAAATGGCCGAATATTACGTAAATCCCCCAAAATGGCCGAAAAATTAAGAAAAATACATAAACAATATAAAAAACACCTCAATTTTTTTTTGACTTTCACCAATGACCATAGAATATCGTGATAAATAAAAGAACAAAACATTACTTTTTTTCGTAACTGTCCAAAAATGGCCGAATATTACGTAAATTCCCCAAAATGGCCGAAAAATCAAAAAAAATACATAAACAATACAAAAAACGCCTACAAAAAAATTTGACTTGCACCAATGACCCTAGAATATCGTGACGAATTAAAAAAAAACTTTACTTATTTTCGTAACTGTCCGAAAATGGTCGAATATTACGTAAATGCCCAAAAATAGCCGAAAAATCAAGAAAAATACATAAACAATACAAAAAACACCTCAATTTTTTTTTAACTTGCACCAATGACCTTAGAATATGGTGACGAATAAAAGAACAAAACTTTACTTGTTTTGGTAACTATCCGAAAGTGGCCGAATATTACGTTAAATGCCCCAAAATGACCGAAAATTCACGAAAAATACATAAACAACACAAAAAACGCATCAAAATTTTTTTGACTTGCACTAATGACCATAGAATATCGTGACGAATAAAAGAATAAAACTTTACTTATTTTCGTAACTGTCCGAAGATGGCCGAATATTACGTAAATTCCCCCAAATGGCCGAAAAATCAAGAAAAATACATAAACAATATGAAAAAGGCCTCTAAAAAATTTCGACTTGCACCAAGGATCTTAGAATATCGTGACGAATAAAAAAACAAATCTTTACTTTTTTTCGTAACTGTCCGAAAATGGCCGAATATTACGTAAATGTTTGGGCGGCCGAAAAATCAAGAAAAATACATAAACAATACATATGACGCCTCAAAAATAATTTCAACTTGCACCAATGACCTTAGAAAATTGCAACGAATAAAAGAGCAAAACTTTACTTCTTTTCGTAACTGTCCAAAAATGGCCAAATAATACGTAAATTCTCCAAAATTGCCGAAAAATCAAGAAAATACATAAACAATACAAAAAGCGCCTCAAAAATATTCGACTTGCACCAATGACCTTAGAATATTGTAACGAATAAAAGAACAAAACTTTACTTCTTTTCGTAACTGTCCGAAAATGACCGAATATTACGTAAATGACCGAAAATAAAAAAAATACATAAACAATACAAAAAACGCCTCAATTTTTTTTTGACTTGCACCAATGAGCAACGAATACCGTGACGAATAAAAAAAAATTTACTTCTTTTCGTAACTTTCTGAAAATGGCCGAATATTACGTAAATGCCCCAAAATGACCGAAAAAACAATAAAAATACATAAACAATACAAAAAAAGCCTCAAAAAAATTTCAACTTGCACCAATTACCTAACAATATCGTGACGAATAAAAAATCAAAACTTTACTTCTTTTCGTAACTGTCCGAAAATGACCGAAAATTACGTAAATGCTCAAAATGGCCGAAAAATCAAGAAAAATACATAAACAATACATAAAATGACTCAAAAAAAATTTGACTTGCACCAATGACCTTAGAATATCGTGACAAATAAAAGAACAAAACTTTACATCTTTTCGTAACTGTCCGAAAATGTCCCAATATTACATAAATTCCCCAAAATGGCTGGAAAAAAAAACAAACATAAACAATACAAAAACGCCTCAAAAAAATTTCGACTTGCACCATGGACCTTAAAATATGGTAAAGAATAAAAGGAAAATACTTTACTTCTTTTGGTAACTGTCCGAAAATGACTGAATATTGCGTTATTTCCCCAAAATGGCCGAAAAATCAAGAAAAATACATAAACATTACAAAAAACGCATCAATTTTTTTTTTACTTGCACCAATGACCTTAGAATATCGTGTTGAATAAAAGAAATAAACTTTACTCCTTTTCGTAACTGTCCGAAAATGGCAGAATATTACGTAGATGCCCAAATTGGCCGAAAAATAAAAAAAATGCCTCAAAGTTTTTTTGACTTGCACCAATGACCTTAGAATATCGTGACGAATAAAAGAACAAAACTTAACTTCTTTCCCTAACTGTCCGAAAATGGCCGAAAATTACGTAAATGCCGCAAAATGGCCGAAATATAAAAAAAATTACATAATACAAAAAGACCTCGAAAAAATTCGACTTGCACCAATGACCTTAGAATATCGTGACGACTAAAAGAACAAAACTTTAATTCTTTTCGTAACTGTCTGAAAATGGCCGAATATTACGTAAATTCCCCAAAATGGTCGAAAAATCAAGAAAAATACATCCATAATACATAAAATGCCTCAAAAAAATTTTAACTTGCACCAATGACCTTAGAATATCGTTACGAATAATAGAACAAAAACTTTACTTCTTTTCGTAACTGTCCGAAAATGACCGAATATTACGTAAATTCCCCTAAATGGCTGAAAAATCAAGAAATATACATAAACAATACAAAAAACGTCTCAAAAGAAATTACGACTTGCATCATGGACCTTAGAATATGGTGACGAATAAAAGGACAAAACTTTACTTCTTATTCGTAACTGTCTGAAAATGGCCGAATATTACGTAAATGCCCCATAATGGCCAAAAAATCAAGAAAAATAGATAAACAATATAAAAACGCCTCAAAAAATTTCAACTTGCACTAATGACCTTAGAGTATCATGACGAATAAAAGAACAAAACTTTACTTATTTCGTAATTGTTTGAAAATGGCCGAATATTACGTAAATTCTCCAAAATGGCCGAAAAATCAAGAAAAATATATAAACATTACAAAAAACGCATCAATTTTTTTTTGACTTGCACCAATGACTGTAGAATATCGTGTCGAATAAAAGAACAGAACTTTTCTACTTTTCGTAACAATCCGAAAATGGCAGAATATTACCAAAATGGGGGAAAAATCAAGAAAAAATACATAAACAACAAAAAACGCCTCAAAAAAATTTCGACTTGCAACAATGATCTTAAAATATCGTGATAAAGTAAAGAACAAAACTTTACTTCTTTTCGGAACTGTCCGAAAATAGACGAATATTATGTAAATGCCGCAAAATGGACGAAAAATAAAGAAAAATAGATACACAATACAAAAAATGCCTAGAAAAAATTCGACTTTCACCAATGACCTTAGAATATCGTGACGAATAAAAGAAGAAAACTTTACTTCTTTTCGTAACTGTCCAAAAATGGCCAAATATTACGTAAATAACGCAAAATGGCCAAAAAATGAAGAAAAATACATAAACAATACAAAAAACGCCTCAACAAAATTTCAACTTGCACCAAAGACCTTAGAATATCGTGACGAATAAAAAAAACAAACTTTATATCTTGTCGTAACTGTCTGAAAATGGCCGAATATTACATAAATGCCCCAAAATAGCCAAAAAATCAAGAAAAATAGATAATCAATACAAAAAACGCCTCAAAAAATTTCGACTTGCACAAATGACTTTAGAGTATCGTGACGAATAAAAGAACAAAACTTTACTTCTTTTCGTAACAGTCCGAAAATGGCCGAATATTGCTTAAATACCCCAAAATGGCCGAAAAATCAATTAAAAAAAATACATACACATTACAAAAAGCGCAACAAATTTTTTTTGACTTGCACCAATGACCTTAGAATATCGTGTCGAATAAAAGAATAAATCTTTACTTCTTTTCCTAACTGTCCGAAAATGGCAGAATATTACGTAAATGCCCAAAATGGCCAAAAAATCAAGAAAAATACATAAACAATACAAAATATGCCTCAAATTTTTTTTGACTTGCATCAATGACCTTAGAATATCGTGACGAATAAAAGAACAAAACTTTACTTCTTTTCGTAACTGTCCGAAAATGGCCGAATATTACGTAAATGCCGGAAAATGGCCGAAATATAAAAAAAATTACATAAACAATACAAAAATACCTCAAAAAAATTTCGACCTCCACCAATGACCTTACAATATCATGACGAATAAAAGAACAAAACTTTAATTCTTTTCATAACTGTCCGAAAATTGCCGAATATTACGTAAATACCCCAAAATGGCCAAACAATGAAGAAAAATACATAAATAATACAAAAAACACCTCAACAAAATTTTGACTTGCACCAATGACCTTAGAATATCGTGAGGAATAAAAATCAAAACTTTACATCTTGTCGTAACTGTCCGAAAATGGCCGAATATTACGTAAATGTCCAAAATGTCCAAAAAATCAAGAAAAATAGATAAACAATACAAAAAACACCTCAAAAAATTTTGACTTGCACCAATGACTTAAGAGTATCGTGACGAATAAAAGAACAAAACTTAACTTCTTTTCGTAACTTTCCGAAAATGGCCGAATATTACGTAAATGCCCCAAAATGGCCGAAATATCAAGAAAAATACATAAACAATACAAAAAACGCCTCAAATTTTTTTTGACTTGCAGCAATGACCTTAGAATATCGTGACGAATAAAAGAACAAAACTTTCCTTCTTTTCGTAACTGTCCAAAAATGGCCGAATATTATGTAAATTCCCCAAAATGACCGAAATATCAAGAAAAATACACAAACAATACAAAAAATGCCTCAAAAAAATTTCGACTTGCACCAATGACTTTAGAGTATCGTGACGAATAAAAGAACAAAACTTTACTTCTTTTTGTAACTTTTTGAAAATGGCCGAATATTACGTAATTGCCCAAAATGGCCGAAATATCAAGAAAAATACATAAACAATACAAAAAATGGCTCAAAAAAATTTCGACTTGCATCAATGACCTTAGAATATCGTGACGAATAAAAGAACAAAACTTTACATCTTTTCGTAACTTTCCAAAAATGGTCGAATATTATGTAAATTCCCCAAAATGATCGAAAAATCAAGAAAAATACATAAACAATACAAAATATGCCTCAAAATTTTTTTGACTTGCACGGACTTTAGAATATCGTGACGAATAAAAGAACAAAATTTTACTTCTTTTCGTAACTTTTCGAAAATGGCCGAATATTACGTAAATGCCACAAAATGACCGAAAAATCAACAAAATTACATAAACAATACAAAAAATGCCTCAATAAAATTTTGACTTGCACCAATGACCTAAGAATATCGTGAAGAATAAAAGATCAAAACTTTACTTTTTTTCGTAACTGTCCGAAAATGGCCGAATATTACGTAAATACCCCAAAAAGCCAATAAATGAAGAAAAATACATAAAGAATACAAAAAACGTCTCAACAAAATTTCGACTTGCTCCAATGACCTTAGAATATCGTGACGAATAAGAAATCAAAACTTTACATCTTGTCGTAACTGTCCGAAAATGGCCGAATATTACGTAAATTCCCCAAAATGGCCAAAAAATCATGAAAAATAGATAATCAATACAAGAAACGCCTCTCAAAATTTCGACTTGCACCAATGACTTTAGAGTATTGTGACGAATAAAAGAACAAAACTTTACATCTTTTTGTAAATTTCTAAAAATGGCTGAATATTACGTAAACTCCCCAAAATGGCTGAAATATCAAGAAAAGATACATAAACAATACAAAAAATGCCTCAAAAAAGTTTCGACTTGCATCAATGACAATAGAATATCCTGATGAATAAAATAACAAAACTTTACTTCTTTTCGTAACTGTCCAAAACTGGCCGAATATTATGTAAATTCACCAAAATGACCGAAAAATAAAGAAAAATACGTACACAATACAAAAAATGCCTTCAAAAAATTTCGACTTGCACCAATAACTTTAGAATACTGTGACGAATAAAAAAGCAAAACTTTACTTCTTTTCGTAACTTTTCGAAAATGGTCGAATATTACTTAAATTCCCCAAAATGACCGAAAAATCAAGAAAAATACATAAACAATACAAAAAACGCCTCAATAAAATTTTTACTTGCACCAATGACCTAAGAATATAATGAAAAATAAAAGATCAAAACTTTACTTCTTTTCATGATTGTCAGAAAATGGCCGAATATTACGTAAATGCCAAAATGGCCGAAAAATCAAGAAAAATACATAAACAATACGTAAAACGCCTCAAAAAAATTTCGACGTGCACCAATGACCTTAGAATATGGTGACAAATAAAAGAACAAAACTTAACTTCTTTTTGTAACTGTCCGAAAATGGCCGAATATTACGTAAATATCCCAAAATGGCCGAAAAATCAAGAAAAATACATAAACAATACAAAAAACGCATCAAATTTTTTTTGACTTGCACCAATGACCTTAGAATATCGTGATGAATAAATGAACAAAACTTTACTTCTTTTCATTATTGTCCAAAAAGGGCTGAATATTACATATATGCCAAAAATGGCCGAAAAATCAAGAAAAATACATAAATAAAACAAAAAAAGCCACAAAAAAAATTTCGACTTGCACCAATTACCTTAGAATATCGTGACGAATAAAAGATTAAAACTTTACTTCTTTTCGTAACTCTCTGAAAATGGCCGAATATTACGTTAATGCCCCAAAATGTCGAAAAATCAAGAAAAATATATAAACATTACAAAAAACGCATATATATTTTTTTTACTTGCACCAATGACCTTAGAATATCGTGTCGAATAAAAGAACAAAAGTTTAATTCTTTTCGTAACTGTTCGAAAATGGCCGAATATTACGTAAATCCCCAAAATGGCGGAAAAATAAAAAAAATACATAAACAAAACAAAAAATGCCTCAATTTTTTTTTTACTTGCACCAATGACCGTAGAATATCGTGACGAATAAAAGAACAAAACTTTATCGTAACTGTCCGAAAATGGCTGAATATTACGTAAATGCCCTAAAATGTCCGAAAAATCAATAAAAAAATACATAAACAATACAAAAATCGCTTTAAAAAAATTTGACTTGCACCAATGACCTTAGAATATCGTGACGAATAAAAGAACAAAACTTTACTTCTTTTCGTAACTGTCCGAAAATGGCCGAATATTACGTAAATGCGCCAAAATGGCCGAAAAATTAAGAAAAATACATAAACAATACAAAAAACGCCTCAATTTTTTTTTGACTTGCACCAATGACCTTAGAATATCGTGAAGAATAAAAGAACAAAACTTTACTTCTTTTTGTAACTGTCTAAAAATGGCCGAATATTATGTAAATTCCCCAAAATGACCGAAAAAACAAGAAAAATACATAAAGAATACGAAAAATGCCTCAAAAAAATTTCGACTTGCACCAATGACTTTAGAATATCGTGACGAATAGAAGAACAAAACTTTACTTCTTTTCGTGACTTTTCAAAAATGGCCGAATATTACGTAAATGCCCCAAAATGATCGAAAAATACATAAACAATACAAAAAACACCTCAATAAAATTTTGACTTGCACCAATGGCCTAAGAATATCATGACGAATAAAAGATCAAAACTTTACTTCTTTTCATAACTGTCTGAAAATGGCCGAATATTACGTAAATTCTCCAAAATGGAGAAAAAAATGACGAAAAATACATAAACAATACAAAAAACGCCTCAACAAAATTTCGACTTGCACCAATGACCTTAAAATATCGTGACCAATAAAAAATCAAAACTCTACATCTTTTCGTAACTATCTGAAAATGGACTAATATTACGTAAATGCCCCAAAATGGCCAACAAATCAAGAAAAATAGATAAACAATACAAAAAAATTCCCCAAAAAATTTCGACTTGCACCAATGAACTTAGAATATCGTCACGAATAATAGAACAAAACTTTACTTCTTTTCGTAACTGTCCGAAAATGGCCGAATATTACGTAAATTCCCCAAAATGGCCGAAAAATCAAGAAAAATACATAAACAATACAAAAAACGCCTCAAAGAAATTTCCACTTGCACCAATGACCTAAGAATATCATGACAAATAAAAGATCCAAACTTTACTTCTTTTCATAACTGTCAGAAAATGGCCGAATATTACGTAAATCCCCAAAATGGTCGAAATATCAAGAAAAATACATAAACAAACAATACGTAAAACGCCTCAATTTTTTTTGACTTTCACCAATGACCTTAGAATATGGTGAAAAAATAAAAGAACAAAACTTAAATTCTTTTTGTAACTGTCCGAAAATGGCCGAATATTACGTAAATGCCCCAAAATGGCCAAAAAATCAAGAAAAATACATAAACAATACAAAAAACGCCTCAAATTTTTTTTGACTTGCACCAATAACCTTAGAATATCGTGATGAATAAATGAACAAAACTTTACTTCTTTTCGTTATTGTCCGAAAATGGCTGAATATTACATATATTCCCAAAATGGCCGAAAAATCAAGAAAAATACATAAATAATACAAAAAAAAGCCACAAATTTTTTTTGAATTTCACCAATGACCTTAGAATATCGTGACGAATAAAAGATCAAAACTTTACTTCTTTTCGTAACTGTCTGAAAATGACCGAATATTACGTAAATGCCACGAAATGTCGAAAACTCAAGAAAAATATATAAACATTACAAACAACACATCAATTTTTTTTTACTTGCACCAATGAACTTAGAATATCGTGTCGAATAAAAGAACAAAACTTTAATTCTTTTCGTAACTGTTCGAATATTGCCGAATATTACGTAAATCCCCAAAATGGCGGAAAAATAATAAAAATACATAAAGATTACAAAAAACGCCTCAATTTTTTTTTGACTTGCACCAATGACCGTAAAATATCGTGACAAACAAAAGAACAAAACTTTATCGTAATTGTCCGAAAATAGCAGAATATTACGTAAATGCCCTAAAATGTCCGAAAAATCAAGAAAAATACATAAACAATACAAAAAGCGCCTTACAAAAATTTGACTTGCACCAATGACCTTAGAATATCGTGACGAATAAAAGAACAAAACTTTACTTCTTTTCGTAACTGTCCGAAAATGGCCGAATATTACGTAAATGCGCCAAAATAGCCGAAAAATCAATAAAAATGCATCAACAATACAAAAAACGCCTCAATTTTTTTTTGACTTGCACCAATGACCTTAGAATATCGTGAAGAATAAAAGAACAAAACTTTACTTCTTTTTGTAACTGTCCAAAAATGGCCGAATATTATGTAAATTCCCCAAAATGACCGAAAAATCAAGAAAAATACATAAACAATACGAAAAATGCCTCAAAAAAATTTCGACTTGCACCAATGACTTTAGAATATCGTGACGAATAAAAGAACAAAACTATACTTCTTTTCGTAACTTTTCAAATATGGCCGAATATTAAGTAAATTCCCCAAAATGATAGAAAAATCAAGAAAAATACATAAACAATACAAAAAACGACTCAATAAAATTTTGACTTGCACCAATGACCTAAGAATATCGTGACGAATAAAAGATCAAAACTTTACTTCTTTTCATAACTCTCCGAAAATGGCCGAATATTACGTAAATGCCCAAAATGGCCGAAAAATCTAGAAAAATACATAAACAATACGAAAACGCCTCAAAAAAAATTGGACTTGCACCAATGACCTTAGAATATGGTGACGAATAAAAGAACAAAACTTTACTTATTTTTGTAACTGTCAGAAAATAGCCGAATATTAAGTAAATTCCCCAAAATGGCCGAAAAATCTAGAAAAATATATAACCAATAAAAAAAATGCCTCAAAAAAATTTCGACTTGCACCAATGACCTTAGAATATCGTGACGAAAAAAAGATCAAGACTTTTCTTCTTTTCGTAACTGTCCGAAAATGACTGAATATTACGTAAATGCCTAAATACCCGAAAAATACATAAACAATACAAAAAATGCCACAAATAAATTTTGAGTTGCTCCAATGACCTTATTATATCGTGATGAATAAAAGAACAAAACTTTACTTCTTTTCGTAACTATCCGAAAATGGCGGAATATTACTTAAATTCCCCAAAATGGCCAAAAAATGAAGAAAAATACATAAACAATACAAAAAATGCCTCAACAAAATTTTGACTTGCACCAATGACTTTAGAATATCGTGACGAATAAAAAATCAAAACTTTACATCTTTTCGTAACTGTCCGAAAATGGTCGAATATTACGTAAATACCCCAAAATGGCCAACAAATCAAGAAAAACAGATAAACAATACAAAAAAATTCCCCAAAAAATTTCAACTTGCACCAATGACCTTAGAATATCGTGACGAATAATAGAACAAAACTTTACTTCTTTTCGTAACTTTCCGAAAATGGCCGAATATTACGTAAATGCCCCAAATAGCCAAAAAATCAAGAAAAATACATAAACAAAACAAAAAATGCCTCAAAGAAATTTCGACTTTCAACAATGACCTTAGAATATCGTGATAAATAAAATAACAAAACTTTACTTCTTTTCGGATCTGTTCCAAAATGGACGAATATTACGTAAATTCCCCAAAATGACCGAAAACTCAAGAAAAATACATAAACAATACAAAAAACGCATAAAAAAAATATGACTTGCACCAATGACCTTAGAATATCGTGACGAATATAAGAACAAAACTTTACTTCTTTTCGTAACTGTCAGAAAATGGCCGAATATTACGTAAATGCCCCAAAATGGCCAAAAAATGAAGAAAAATACATAAACAATACAAAAAGTGCCTCAATAAAATTTCGACTTGCACCAATGACCTTAGAATATCGTGACGAATAAAAAATCAAAACTTTACATCTTTTCGTAACTGTCCGAAAATGGCCGAATATTACGTAAATTCCCCAAAATGGCCGAAAAATGAAGAAAAATACATAAACAATACAAAAAACGCCTCAATTTTTTTTTTCACTTGCACCAATGACCTTAGAATATCGTGACGAATAAAATAACAAAACTTTACTTCTTTTTGTAACTGTCCAAAAATGGACGAATATTATGTAAATTCCCAAAAATGACCGAAAAATCAAGAAAAATACATAAACAATACGAAAAATGCCTCAAAAAAATTTCGACTTACACCAATGACTTTACAATATCGTGACGAATAAAAGAACAAAACTTTACTTCTTTTCGTAACTTTTCAAAAATGGCTGAATATTATGTAAATGCCAAAAAATGACCGAAAAATTAATAAAAATACATAAACAATACAAAAAACGCCTCAATAAAAATTTGACTTGCACCAATGACCTAAGAATATCGTGACGAATAAAAGATCAAAACTTAACTTCTTTTCATAACTGTCCGAAAATAGCCGAATATTACGTAAATGCCCAAAATGGCCGAAAAATCAAAAAAATACATAAACAATACGTAAAACAACTCAAAAACATTTCGACTTGCACCAATGACATTAGAATATGGTGACGAATAAAAGAACAAAAGTTTACTTCATTTTGTAAATGTCCGAAAAATGGCCGAATATTACGTAAATACCCCAAAATGGCCGAAAAATCTAGAAAAATATATAAACAATACAAAAGACGCCTAAAAAAATTTCGACTTGCACCAATGACCTTAGAATATCATGCAAATAAAAAATCAAAACTTTACATATTTTCGTAACTGTCCGAAAATGGAACAATATTACGTAACTCCCCCAAAATGGCCAACAAATAAAGAAAAATAGATAAGCAATACGAAAAAATGCCTCAAAAAATTTCGACTTACACTTATGACCTTAGAATAACGTGAGGTATAAAAGAACAAAACTTTACTTCTTTTTTTAATTGTCCGAAAATGGCCGAATATTACGTAAATGCCCATAATAGCCGGAAAATCAACAAAAATACATAAACATTACAAAAAACGCATCAAATTTTTTTTGACTTTCACCAATGACCTTAGAATATTGTGACGAATAAAAGAACAAAACTTTACTTGTTTTAGTAACTGTCCGAAAAATGACCGAATATTACGTAAATACCCCAATATGGCCGAAAAATAAAAAAAAATATATAAACAATACAAAAAACGCCTCAAAAAAATTTCAACTTGCAGCAATGACCTTAGAATATCGTGACGAATAAAAGAAAAAAACTTTTCTTCTTTTCGTAACTCTACGAAAATGGCTAAATGTTACGTAAATGCCCAAATGGCCGAAAAATACATAAACAATATAAAAAACGCCTCAAATAAATTTTGACTTGCACCAATGACCTTATTATATCGTGATGAATAGAAGAACAAAACTTTACTTCTTTTCGTAACTGTCCAAAAATGGCTAAATATTACGAAAATGCCCAAAATGGTCGAAAAATACATAAACAATACAAAAAACGCCTCAAAAAAATTTCGACTTGCACCAATGACCTTAGAATATCGTAACGAATAAAAGAAAAAAACTTTACTTCTTTTCGTAACTGTCCGAAAATAGATGAATATTACGTAAATGCCCCAAATGGCAGAAAAATACATAAACAATAAAAAAAACGCCTCAATTTTTTTTTGACATGCACCAATGACCTTAGAATATCGTGAAGAATAAAGAACAAAACTTTACTTCTTTTCGTAACTGTCCGAAAATGGCTGAATAATACGTAAATTCCCGAAAATGATAAAAAAATACATAAACAATATAAAAAACGCCTCAAATTTTTTTGACTTGCACCAATGACCTTAGAATATCGTGACAAATAAAAGAACAAAACTTTACGTCTTTTCGTAACTGTCCCAAAATTACCGAAAAATCAAGAAAAACACATTAATAATACAAAAAATGACTAAAAAAAATTTCGGCTTGCACCAATGACCTTAGAATATCATGAAGAATAAAAAAACAAAACTTTACACCTTTTCGTAATTGTCCGAATATTACGTAAATTCCCCAAAATGACCGAAAAATCAAGAAAATTACATAAATAATACAAAAAACGATTCATTTTTTTTTTTGATTTGCACCAATGACCTTAGAATATCGTGAAGAATAAATGAACAAAGCTTTACTTATTTTCGTAACTGTTCGAAAATGGCCGAATATTACGAAAATGCCCCAAAATGGTCGAAAAATAAATAAACAATACAAAAAACGCCTCAATTTTTTTTTTATTTGAACCAATGACCTTAGAATATGGTGATTAATAAAAGAACAAAAGTTTACTTCTTTTCCTAACTGTTTGAAAATGACCGAATATTACGTAAATGCCCCAAAATGGGTGAAAAATCAAGAAAAATACATAAAAAATACAAAAAACGCCTCAATTTTTTTTACTTGCTCCAATGACCTTAGAATATCGTGACGAATAAAAGAACAAAATTATACTTCTTTTCGTAACTATCCAAAAATAGCTGAATATTACGTAAATTCCCCAAATGGAATGAAAAATACATAAACAATACAAAAAACACTTCAAAAAAATTTCAACTTGCACCAATGACCTTACAATATCGTGAAGAATAAAGAACAAAACTTTACTTCTTTTCATACTTATCCGAAAATGGCCGAATATTACGTAAATTCCCGAAAATGGTGGAAAAATACATAAACAATACAAAAAATGCCTCAATTTTTTTTGACTTGCACCAATGACCTTAGAATATCGTGACGTATAAAAGAACAAAACTTTACGTCTTTTCGTAACTGTCCGAAATGGCCGAATATTACATATATGCCCCAAAATTACCTAAAAATCAAGAAAAACACATAAACAATTCAAAATACGACTCAAAAAAATTTCGACTTGCACCAATGACCTTAGAATATCATGAAGAATAAAAAAACAAAACTTTTATTCTTTTCCTAACTGTCCGAATATTACCTAAATGCTCCAAAATGGCCGAAAAATCAAGAAAAATACATAAACAACACAAAAAATGACTCAATTTTTTTTTTGACTTGCACCAATAACATTAGAATATCATGAAGAATAAAAGAACAAAACTTTACTTCTTTTAGTAACTCTCCAAAAATGGCCGAATATTACGTAAATGCCCAAAAATGGTCGAAAACTACATAAACAATTTAAAAAACGCCTCAAATTTTTTTTGACTTGCACCAATGGCCTTAGAATATCGTGACGAATAACAGAACAAAACTTTGGATCTTTTCGTAACTATCTAAAAATGTCCGAATATTAAATAAATACCGTAAAATTACTGAAAAATCAAGAAAAATAGATAAACAATAAAAAAAACGACTCAAAAAAATTTCGACTTGCACCAATGACCATAGGATATCATGAAGAATAACAGAACCAAACTTTACTTCTTTTCGTAACTGTCCGAAAATGGCCGAATAGTACGTCAATGCCCCAAAATAGCCGAAAAAGTAAGAAAAATACATAAACAAATACAAAAAATGCCTCAAATTTTTTTTGACTTGCACCAATGATCTTAGAATATCTTGACGAATAAAAGAACAAAACTTTACTTCTTTTCGTAACTGTTCGGAAATAACCGAATATTACGTAAATGCCCCAAAATGAACGAAAAATCAAGAAAAATACATAAAAAATACAAAAATCGTTTCAAAAAAAATTCGACTTGCACCAATGAACATAGAATATCATGACGAATAAAAGAACAAAACTTTATCGTAACTATCTGAAAATGGCTGAATATTACGTAAATTCCCCAAAATGGCCGAAAAATCAAGAAAAATACATAAACAATACAAAAAGCGCCTCTAAAATTTTTTGACTTGCACCAATGACCTTAGAATGTCGTGATGAATAAAAGATCAAAACTATACTTCTTTTCGTAACTGTCCGAAAATGGCCGAATATTACGTAAATTCCCAAAAATGGCCGAAAAATCAAGAAAAATAAATAAACAATACAAAAAACGCCTCAAAAAATTTTCAACTTGCACCAATGACTTTAGAATATCGTGACGAATAAAAGAATAAAACTTTACTTCTTTTCGTAACTGTCCAAAAATAGCCGAATATTACGTAAATTCCCCAAAATGGCCGAAAAATCAAGAAAAATACATTAGCAATACAAAAAAGGCCTCAAACAAATTTCGACATGCACCAATGATCTAAGAGTATCGTGAAGAATAAAAGAACAAAACTTTACTTCTTTTCGTAATTATCCGAAAATTACGTAAACTCCCCAAAATGGCCGAAAAATCAAGAAAAATAGAAAAACAATACAAAAAACGCCTCAAAAAAAATTCGACTTGCACCAATTTTCTTAGAATATTGTGACGAATACAAAACTTTACTTCTTTTCATAACTGTCCGAGAATGGCCGAATCAAAAAAAATTCAACTTGCACCAATGACCTTAGAATATCGTGACGAAGAAAAGAACAAAACTTTACTTCTATTCGTAACTGTTTTAAAATGGCCGAGTATTACGTAAATGCCTCAAAGTGGCCGAAAAATCAAGAAAAATACAATAAACGCTTCAATTTTTTTTTGAATTGCACCAATGACCTTTGTAATATCGTGTGGAATAAAAGAACAAAACTTTGATTCTTTTCGTAACTGTCCGAAAAATCTAAAAAAATACATAAATAATAAAAAAACGACTTAAAATTTTTTTGACTTGCATGAATGACCTTAGAATATCGTGAAGAATAAAAGAACAAACTTTACTTCTTTTCGTAACTGTCCGAATATTATGTAAATGCCCCAAAATAGCCGAAAAATCAAGAAAAATACATAAACAATACAAAAAATGCCTCAATTTTTTTTTTTTGAGTTGCACCAATGACCTTAGAATATCGTGATAAATAAAAGACCAAAACTTTACTTCTTTTCGTAACTGTCTGAAAATGGCAGAATATTAAGTAAATGCTCAAAAATAGCCATAAAATCAAGTAAAATACATAAACAATACAAAAAATGCCTCAAATTTTTTTTGACTTGGACCAATGACCTTAGAATATTGTGATGAATCAAAGAACAAAACTTTATTTCTTTTCGTAACTGTCTGAAAATGGCCGAATATTACGTAAATTCCCCAAAATGGTAAAAAAATCAAGAAAAATACATAAACAATACAAAAAATGCCTCAATTTTTTTTGTGACTTGCACCAACGACCTTAGAATATCGTGATGAATAAAAGAACAAAACTTTACTTCTTTTCGTAATTGTACGAAAATGGGCGAATATTACGTAAATACCCCAAAATGGCCGAAAAATCAAGAAAAATACATAAACAATACAAAAAACGCCTCAAAAATTTGACTTGCACTAATGACCTTAGAATATCGTGACGAATAAAAGAACAAAACTTAACTTCTTTTCGTAACTCTCCGAAAATGGCTGAATATTATGTAAATTCCAAAAAATGGCCGAAAAATTAAGAAAAATACATAAACATTACAAAAAAGGCCTCAATTTTTTTTTGACTTGCACCAATGACCTTAGAATATCGTGACGAATAAAAGAACAAAACTTTATTTCTTTTCGTAACTGTCCAAAAATGACCGAATTTACGTAATTGCCCAAAATGGCCAAAAAATCAAGAAAATACATAAACAATACAAAAAACCCCTCAATTTTTTTTTTGACTTGCTCAAATGACCTTAGAATATCTTGACGAATAAAAGAACAATGTTTTAATTCTTATTTTAACTGTCTGAAAATGGCCGAATATTACGTAAATGCCCTAAAATGGCCGAAAAATAAAAAAAAATACATAAACAATACAAAAAACGCCTCAACTTTTTTTTGACTTGCAACAATGACCTTAGAATATCATGACGACTAAAAGAACAAAACTTTACTTTTTTCCGTAACTGTCCGAAAATGGGTGAATATTACGTAAATGCCCCAAAATTGCCGAAAAATCAATAAAAAAATATATAAACAATACAAAAAACGCCTCAAAAAAAATTCGACTCAAACCAATGACATTAGAATATTATGACGAATAAATGAACAAACCTTTTCTTCTTTTCGTAGCTGTCCGAAAATGGCCAAATATTATTTAAATACCCCAAACTGTCCAAAAAATTATAAGAAAAATACATAAACAATACAAAAAACGCCTCAATTTTTTTTTTGACTTGCACCAATAACCTTATAATATCGTGAAGAATAAAAGAACAAAACTTTTGTTCTTTTTGTAACTGTCCGAAAATGGCCGTCTATTACGTAAATACCCACAAATGGCCGAAAAATCCAGATTAATACATAAACAATATAAAAAACGCCTCAATATTTTTTGACTTGCACCTATTACTGTAGAATATCGTGACGAATAAAAGAACAAAACTTTATCGTAACTGTCCGAAAATGGCCGAATATTACGTAAATGTCCAGAATGGCCAAAAAATCAAGAAAAATACATCAACAATACAAAAAACGCCTTAAATTTTTTTTGACTTTCACCAATGACCTTAGAATATTGTGACGAATAAAAGAACAAAACTTTACTTCTTTACGTAACTGTCCGAAAATAGCCTAATATTACGTAAATGCCCCAAATGGCCGAAAAATACATAAACAATACAAAAAATGGGTCAATTTTTTTTTTGACTTGCACCAATGACCTTAGTCTATCGTGACGAATAAAAGAACAAAACTTTACTTCTTTTGTAACTATCCGAAAATGGCCGAATATTATGAAAATACCCCAAAATGGTCGAAAATTACATAAACAATACAAAAAACGCCTCAAAAATATTTTGACTTGAACCAATGACCTTAGAATATCGTGACAAATAAAAGAACAAAACTTTATTTTTTGTCGTAACTATTCGAAAATGGCCGAATATTACGTAAATGTCCCAAAATGGCCGAAAAATTAAGAAAAATACATAAACAATACAAGAAACGCCTCAAAAATATTTTGACTTGCACCAATGACCTTAGAATATCGTGATGAATAAAAGAAAAAAACTTTACTTCTTTTCGTAACTGTTCGAAAATAGATGAATATTACGTAAATGCCCCAAATGGCAGAAAAATACATAAACAATAAAAAAAACGCCTCAATTTTTTTTTGACATGCACCAATGACCTTAGAATATCGTGAGGAATAAAGAACAAAACTTTACTTCTTTTCGTAACTGTCCGAAAATGGCTGAATAATACGTAAATTCCCGAAAATGATAAAAAAATACATAAACAATACAAAAAACGCCTTAAATTTTTTTTGACTTGCACCAATGACCTTAGAATATCGTGACAAATAAAAGAAAAAAACTTTACGTCTTTTCGTAACTGTCCCAAAATTACCGAAAAATCAAGAAAAACACATTAAATATACAAAAAATGACTAAAAAAATTTCGACTTGCACCAATGACCTTAGAATATCATGAAGAATAAAAAAACAAAACTTTACACCTTTTCGTAATTGTCCGAATATTACGTAAATGCCCCAAAATGGCCGAAAAATCAAGAAAATTACATAAACAATACAAAAAATGATTCAAAAAATTTCGATTTGCACCAATGACCTTAGAATATCGTGAAGAATAAATGAACAAAGCTTTACTTCTTTTCGTAAGTGTCCGAAAATGGCCGAATATTACGAAAATACCTCAAAATGTTCGAAAAATACATAAACAATACAAAAAATGGCTCAATTTTTTTTTATTTGAACCAATGACCTTAGAATATGGTGATTAATAAAAGAACAAAAGTTTACTTCTTTTCCTAACTGTTTGAAAATGGCCGAATATTACGTAAATTCCCCAAAATGGGCGAAAACTCAAGAAAAATACATAAACAATACAAAAAACGCCTCAATTTTTTTTTGACTTGCACCAATGACCTTAGAATATCGTGACGAATAAAAGAACAAAATTGTACTTCTTTTCGTAACTATCCAAAAATAGCTGAATATTATGTAAATGCCCCAAATGGAATGAAAAATACATAAACAATACAAAAAACTCTTCAAAATTTTTTTGACTTGCACCAATGACCTTACAATATCGTGAAGAATAAATAACAAAACTTTACTTCTTTTCGTAACTATCCGAAAATGGCCGAATATTACGTAAATGCCCAATGAACTTAGAATATCGTGACGAATAAAAGAACAAAACTTTACTTCTTTTTGTAACTGTCCGAAAATGGCCGAATATTACGTAAATGCCTCAAAATGACCGAAAAATCAAGAAAAAAACATAAAAAATACAAAAATACACCTCATAAAAATTTCGACTTGTACCAACGACCTTAGAATATTGTTACGAATAAAATAACAAAACTTTAATTTTGTTCGGAACTGTCCGAAAATGGCCAGATAATACGTAAATTCCCCAAAATGGCTAAAAAATCAAGAAAAATACATAAACTATACAAAAAACGCCTCAATTTTTTTTTGACTTTAACGAATGACCTTAGTTTCAGTTACGAATAAAAGAACAAAACTTTAGTTATTTTCGTAACTTTCGAAAAAGGCCGAATATTACTTTAATGCCCCAAAATGGCCGAAAATTAAGAAAAATACATTAACAATACAAAAAACGCCTCAAAAAAATTTCAACTTGCACCAATGACCTTAGAATATCGTGACGAATAAAAGAACAAAACTTTACTTCTTTTTTTAACTGTCCGAAAATGGTCGAATATTACGTAAATACCCCAAAGGACCGAAAAATTACAAGAAAAATACATAAACAATACAAAAAACGCTTCAATTTTTTTTTGACTTACACCAATGACCTTACAATATCGTGATGAATAAAAGAACAAAACTTTACATCTTTTCGTAACTGTCCGAAAATGACCGAATATTACGTAAATACCCCAAAATGACCGAAAAAGCACAAGAAAAATACATCAACAATACAAAAAACCCCTCAAGAAAATTTCGACTTGAACCAATGACCTTAGAATATCGTGACGAATATATGAACAAAACTTTACTTCTTTTCGTAACTGTCCGAAAATGGCCGAATATTACGTTAATGCCCCAAAATGGCCTAAAAATCAAGAAAAATACATAAACAATACAAAAAATGCCTCAAAAATAATTTCGACTTACACCGATGACCTTAGAATATCATGACGAATAAAAGAATAAAACTTTACTTCTTTTCGTAACTGTTCGAAAATGACCGAATATTACGAAAATGTCTCAAAATGACCAAAAAGTCAAGAAAAATACATAAACATTACGAAAAACGCCTCAAATTTTTTTTGACTTGCACCAATGACCTTAGAATATCGTGCGTATAGAATATCAAAACTTTACTTCTTTTCGTAACTGTCCGAAAATAGCCGAATATTATGTAAATGCCCAAAATGGCCGAAAAATCAAGAAAAATACATTAACAATACATAAAACGGCTCATAAATTCTTTGACTTGCACCAGTGACCTTAGAATATCGTGATGAATAAAAGAACAAAACTTTACTTCTCTTCGTAACTGTCCGAAAATGGCCGAATATTACGTAAATAGCCAGAATTGACGAAAAATCAAGAAAAATACATAAAAAAACACCTCAATTTTTTTTTGACTTGCATCAATGACCTTAGAATATCGTTACGAATAAAAAAACGAAACTTTACTTCTTTTCGTAACTGTCCGAAAATGGCCGAATATTACGTCAATTCCCCAAAATGGCCGAAAAATCAAGAAAAATACATAAAAAATACAAAAAAACACCTCAAATTTTTTTTGACTTGCATTAATGACCTTAGAATATTGTGACAAATAAAAGAACAAAACTTTACTTCTTTTCGTAACTGTCCGAAAATGGCCGGATATTACGTAAATCACCAAAAATGGCCAAAAAATCCAGAAAAATACATAAATAAT
>JAJONR010002303.1:0-52363 GCA_029582245.1 Solanum etuberosum | reverse complement strand
CATGAGGATTGATTTGCTTTAGAATTCCCCCATAACCAATGTTGGACGCATCGGTCTCAATAATTTTCTGCCAAATAGGATTGGCAAGAGTTAAACAGTGTAAAGATTTAACCCTCTGTTTAATCATCTTCACAATGTTAGAATGACTATTGGTCCAAGGACCTTTGCAATCCTTTTTTAGCCTATCATATAATGAAGCTAAATCGCGAGAAAGATTTTTGTAAAATGGAGAAATATAATTCAAACTTCCCAAAAATCTTTGCAGCTGAGTCATGTCGGTAATAATATCCGGAAATTTTGATGCAAAATCTATAGATCTTTGAATCGGGGTAATTTTCCCTTGACAAATATTATGACCCAAAAATCTTATCTCGGTTTGAAATAAACTCATTTTTGGTTTAGAAATTACCAAACCATTTTGTATAACAATTTTTTTTTAAATATCAATGTGTTTGATATGTAATTCAAGAATTTTTTAGTAGACTAAAATATCATCAATATAAACAATGATGAAGTCTAGATAAGGGTTGAAAATATCATTCATAATTTTCTGAAATTCAGAAGGAGCGTTTTTTAGGCCAAACCATTCGTATTGTCCAAATGGGACATTAAAAGCAGTTTTGTAAGTATGCTCTTTAAATATTTGAATTTGCCAATATCCTGATTTTAAATCAAATTTTGAAAATACATTGGCATCATAAAGTCTGGATAGTAAATCCCTTTTGTTTGGGATGGGATACCTAATCCACTTTAAATATTTATTCAATGGTTTGTAATTTATTACTAACCTCGGAACACCACGCTCCTTTTCAGCAGCGTTATTAACATAAAAAGTTGTGCAAGACCAAGGAGACTTGGAAGGTTTTATCAAACCCTTTTGTAACAGATTATCAATTTCCTTTTTGCAGAATTCAACCAGTTCGGCGTTCATCTGACATGGTCGGGATTTTGTAGGAATATCATCCTCTGAGAAATTATCTTCATATGGGAGAGTGACAATATGTCTTTTTCTATCCCAGAATGCACTAGGATGATCAGCACAAATATCAATAGCTATCTGTTTAGAAATCAATTTAATTTTTTCTTGTATTTTAGCAGATTTCATTATATCAAACATATTCATGCTAAATACTTCAAATTGTAAAGAATCTATGTGTTTTTGCTTTATATCAATTAAAGCATTTATATCACGATTAATAGGTTTTGTAATAAAAGAATAGGATATTTTCTTATTCTTATAAGTGGCGATAAAATCCTTTGAGTCAAGATGAGAAAAGGGGTAAATAGCATTTATAAACGGAGTTCCTGGTATAATAGGAGGGTGTAATTGATTTTTCACCAAAAAAAAGAAATGAGGAATACAGACTTTATTTTGGCAGATATGTGCTTTTGAAAACTTATACTTTATATCTAAAGCATGCCCAGAAGCAGATTTAACCACATGAGTAGTCTTTTGAAAATATTTTGTAGGTACTAAACCTTCTTGTATACAACTAATATATGCCCCACTATCAATCATTGCAGTACTAGTTATGGAAAATTGATTATCGATCAAAATAGTACATTTAACATACCATTTATGAGCAGTGACTATTTGCCTCATGCCAAGAAAAGAATCCGATTTTTCATCAATAGCGATTTTTCATCTTCTTCAGAGTTTTCCTCGGAAATAATTTCTTTTCCCTTAGAACTATGGACTGGAGAAATATTTTCTTCTATTTGAGTGATTCTATGATCACAAATCATTTGATTTTGTTTAAGAGATTTAATCTCATTTTTCAAGTTTTTAATTTCGATCTTAAGATCATCTAAAGAGGTTTATCTCGTAGAAGGAAGATTTTTATAAAATCGATTATTAACTTATGTTAAAGAATAAGGAGCAGAGTATTCAAATTCATTTTGAACTTTAAAAGAGTTGCTTTTAGCAGGTTCAGAAGTGGAAGGTTTCGAACTAGTAGCAAGACTCAAAATCTTCTCTCGGAGCTTCTCATTAGAAATATACATATATATTTACCTAACCTATTGATTTTTCAGTTCAAAGCTATTCAATAGACTTGGAAGTGAAGAATGCGTTTACCAAAATGTATCATTTGTGAACTTTTCTCTATTTTCATGGTCTAGGAGTTGTTTTGTCAATCAGTACATGAAGTCTGGCAATACAGATACATTGTATAAAATAGGGACGGTAATATTTTTTTCTTTTTCTTTCTATGTATTGTAATGATTATTTGGAAACCGATAAGTTCAGCTTGATTTTTTACTCACAAATTTAAAGATGATTATGTATTAAAATGTTATGTTTTTCAATAATGTTTTGTGTTTCTTTTGTCAGACGGATTTTAAAAAAAATCATAGCCCGGAGCTTGCATTGCAAAGGCTTCGGGAAGCAAAAGAAGGGGGACACAATGGCGCAACATACGTGCTTGCCAAAATTTCCATTTTCGCAAGTGGTGGAGACAGTCGAGTCGGGGTCACACTCATTGTCCAAATGAAAGAAAAACTTCCTCAAAGAAAAGAAATAAAATAATGGAGGGAGATTCTAATCTATATTATTGAATCTGTAATTCAATATTTTTGACGCAAAGACCAGATCGTAGTTGCACTATTCAACACGAGAATAGTGTTCGAGTGAAGGGATGGCCTGTTCACAGTGACGATGAACAGGATGATCAACCTTGTCATGGTTGTGGTTCTGATGTTGAGGTTGATCATGTCTTTGCTCATATGCCAAAGTTAGGTCTGTAATTTAGCTTTCTTTTTGTAAATTTTGTTTGGGGCTAAATTATGTGCATAAATTGTAACTTCTAAAGTGTTTTTAAGACCAATTTATGTGCTTGTAATTCAGCTTTCTATTTAATTAATATTTTTGCTTGTTAATTCTGTTCTTGCTTCTTAATTCTGAACTAATTTTATTCTACTTTCACTTTCTTTGTTATTGTTCATTCAACCATTCTGAGTTGTAGTGGATTGTTTGTTAAAATGAATTAGGAAGACCACACGTTTGAAAAATAATAGTTGTGTGATCATAAAAAAATTGAACTTCATCAAACTCAGATGTTTGAAATCTCCACACCTACAAAGAGAGTTGTTTTTAAAAAAATAACTAAAACAGGGGACCTAACCTAAATAAGTTATTTAATGAATATAACTATGTAATTTATAAATAAGATATTATAAATAAAAATAGTCTAATCACCCCAAAAATGTAAAATAAAAGGAGCGTGACCTAAACTGGGGGGACCTAACCAAGACTCAAACGCGTGACCTATGGACTAATCATTTAAACTTTAACCATTTGCGCTGAAACAACATTTGTTTATGATCACGAAACGTAATTTATTTATTCTTAGTAAATCAGTTGTTTAATGAATATAACTAGACAATTTATAAATAAGATATTATAAATAAAAATAGTCTAACTACCCAAAAATGTGAAATAAATTGACCAAAACTTGAGATATAGCATAACTCATTGTATTACAATATCTACCCAATTATATCTTGGTCACGATTATATTCATCACATTCAATTGACTTGTATTTGTGAAGGAGCATCACTCATAGAATAATATATCTTTTACGTTTATTTTCATCATAATGACTTATTTTATACTATTGAAATATCATCATTGGTTGTATAAAGGATCCAAATATTAACTTTTTGCACTCTTTTTTACCAAAAAAATAAGAAATTTAAATTTTTTCAAAATCATTACACCTACAAAGAGTAATTTTAAAAAAATAACTAAAATGGGGGGACCTAACCTAGACTCGAACGCGCGACCTAAGGACTAATTGTTTAAGCTTTAATCATTCGCGCTGCAATAACATTCGTTTATGATCACGAAATGTAATCTATTTATTCTTTTTAAATCAGTTATTTAATGAATATAACAAGGCAATTTATAAATAAGATATTATAAATAAAAATAGTCTAATCACCCCAAAAATGTGAAATAAATTGATCAAAACTTGAGATATAGCATAACTCATTGTATTACAATATCTACCCAATTATATCTTGGTCACGATTATATTCATCACATTCAATTGACTTGTATTTGTGAAGGAGCATCAGTCATACAATAATATATCCTTTACGTTTATTTTCATCATAATGACTTAACTTATACTAATGAAATATCATCATTGGTTGTATAAATGATCCAACTATTAACTTTTGCACTCTTTTTTATCAAAAAAGATAATAAGAAATTTAAATTTTTTCAAATTCCCACATCTACAAAGAGTAATTTTTAAAAAAACTAATTAAAATGGGGGGACCTAACCTAGACTCGAACGCGTGACCTATAGACTAATCGTTTAAGCTTTAACCATTCGCGCTGCATAAGCATTCGTTTATGATCACGAAACATAATTTATTTATTCTTTTTAAATCAGTTATTTAATGAATATAACTAGGCAATTTATAAATAAGATATTATAAATAAAAATAGTCTAATCACCCCAAAAATGTGAAATAAATTGACCAAAACTTTAGATATAGCATAACTCATTGTATTACACTATCTACCCAATTATATCTTGGTCACGATTATATTCATCACATTCAATTGACTTGTATTTGTGAAGGAGCATCACTCATACAATAATATATTCTTTACGTATATTTTCATCATAATGACTTAATTTATACTAATGATTAATATCATCATTGGTTGTATAACGAATCCAAATATTAACTTTTACACTCTTTTTTACCAAAAAAATGAGAAATTTAAAAATTTTCAAATTCCCACACCTACAAAGAGTAATTTTTTTTAAAATAACTAAAATGGGGGAGACCTAACCTAGACTCAAACGCGTGACCTATGTACTAATCATTTAAGCTTTAACCATTCGCGGTGCAATAGCATTCATTTATGATCACGAAACGTACTTTATTTATTCTTTTTTAAATAGTTATTTAATGAATATAACTAGGCAATTTTTAAATAAGATATTATAAATAAAAATAGTCTAATCACCTCAAAAATGTGAAATAAATTGAGCAAAATTTGAGATATAGCATAACTCATTGTATTACAATATCTACACAATTATATCTTGATCACAATTATATTCATCACATTCAATTGACTTGTATTTGTGAAGGAGCATCACTCATACAATAATATATCAATTACATTTATTTTTTCATCATAATGACTTAACTTATACTAATAAAATATCATCATTGGTCGTATAAAGGATCCAAATATTAACTCTTGCACTCTTTTTTACCCAAAAAAAAAAAGAAATATTAAAATTTTCATATCCCCACACCTACAAAGAGAGTAATGTTTCTCAATTAATATATGATAATTTATGGTGGGTGAGGAATAAGTATGAAGTGACATTTAAAAATAGTATGAGCCTCCTTTCACAATTTGACAAGTGAATTATTGGGTTCCATTTTTAAAAAAATGGGCCAAAGTTCCTTCTCTTTCTCTCTTACTTTTTACCTTTTTCCCATTACTTTAACTTTTCAACTTCTTATTTTTTTTAACCATTATTTGAAATTTTACTATTTTCCTTATCTTTAAATAATTTTAAAAGTATAAAATTTAGCTTAATTCATCATACTCCTAACATTTGGTATTATTTTTCTATCCTATATTAACTATCTAAATTACTAAAAATAATTATTAAAGTATTTATCAATTAACAAAATTAAAATATCATTTTTATTTTATTTTCATTACCCTAGTTAAGCGAGTATTAATTTAGTGATGTTTTCCCGTTGTTAGAAAGAAGTTGAAGAGGCTTGTTATTAGACTAGTAAATATGATTGAATTTTATATATATATATATATATATATATATATATATATTGATGGTTGATTACCATTCATTTATTCTTTTAATTAAATTAACTATGCTTCATAATTATATTAATTACGTGTAATATGTTGATAAAAATCAACCTTTTGGGAATTTATATTAACTTTGATGTAATTTTGTTCTAAACTAACATATAGGTTTGTTAAAAAAATACTAAAATGGGGGAACCTAACCTAGACTCGATCAGGGGACCTAATGACTAAACGTTTGACGGGTTACCATTCGCGCTGCAATAACTTTAGTTTGAAATTGCGAAACAAATTATATTTATCAAGTTTCATTTTTGACTTATTTAATGTAAAATGCTACACTAAGAGTATTTTCCACATAATTACTCAATTAATGGAGTGTGTCAGAACTAGCAGAAATTTTCAATGCGTCTTTTACCAATAAAATCTTTTAAGAAGCCAAAGAGCCCTAGAAATTTATACACTTTGCATTCTAACTTCTTACCAAAGTCATACTTCAATGAAAAATATGAAGACAATTTGTTCTTCCTTCGAATCCCTGGATAGGGGATTACTTGATCAAATAGTAGAAAGTGTGGCTTCTATATCCTACTAGGATTTGATAAATTTCAGAATAAGGTATATATATATCATTTTAAAAAAAATCTATTGTTTACTTCATGTTTACTAACCCATCGATTTTTCAGTTGCAAGTTTTTTAATGAAATAGGAAGTGAACGATGGGTTTATAGGAAGTTGTCATTGTTAGATGTTCCGATTAGTCCATTGACACTCCCAACCTATGAGAATTACAGAAATTTTGATTCTTTCATGAACCTTTGCGTAGATTGTGGAAATAATGAAGCCTTGTACAAAACAGGCGTGGTAATAATTTATTTTCTATTTTTTTCGAATGTATTTGGATGGTTAAAGAATTTATCCAAGCCTTAATTCGTTCTAATTCATTGTTGTGTATTAAACTTTTCAGAAGAACTATTTCAGAAATAGAAATACAAATGATGCACTTGACATGCTGGACAAAGCATTCAAAAGAGGCCACACAACTGCAAGATATGCGTTTGGCTTAATCTCGAACTTCTTAGGCGGTGAATCCAGCTGAGATGGGATACATACAATTGGCGAGATGAAAGTAACGCCAGAACAAAGAAAAATAACAAGGCAGTGTCGACAACGTCATCGAGAAATCTTAAGCATAATTTGTCTCTTTAATCGTTTATTTACAACAAAAAAAACCCACCTTGTTGCACTAGATTATTACATCTAGTTACTGCTCCCAAGATTGGATGGGATAGTGAAGAATATGAGGGAGACGACCAATGTTATGATTGTAGAGGCGATGAAGAAATTACCAAGTTCTGGTACTTCTTCTATGCCATTTTGTAATATTTTTTGAATATTAACTATATTAAGTATTTTTAGCTCTCTTATTTTATTTTATTTTATAATTTACTCTTAACTTAATTAATACTAACTCAACTGTCCAAGCATTAAGCATTATATTTTTACAACTCAAAGGGCGACACAATTTTAGCAAATTAAAGCGTGAGATACTAAGAATAAAAATTCTAACAGATAATTAATTAATTTAATTTAATTAGCTACAACCTAATAAACTACAATATTTATTACATGTCATCATGAATCTATCATTTTTATTTATTTAATGGAGTAGTTTTTTTTTTCTAACAATAAATATTAGTATGATTATCTACATTTATTGCAACATCTCGGATCTCAAAATGAAGAAAAATCCTAGTTTTCAGAAAACTGGTGTCAGTACCAACGGAACAACCCACAGACCGTAGGTAGAACCACGGACCTTAGGTGGGGTTCCGTAGTTCAGGCCCAAATCTTTATAGTCTCTGATCCCACCCACGATCGACCAGTATGGTCTGTTGTTGGACCTACGGACCGTAGGTGAGGGTCAGTAGCCAGTTAGAGGGAAATTGATGTTGGGTCAATTTCAAACGGTCATATCTTTTAGCACAAGATGAATTAGGTGGCCCATGTCCTATGAACTAAAAGATAATTGAATCCTCTTTCCAACGCCACCGAGTTTGCTAAAGTCCCATCTCAGAGTAAAAATTTCTGCTCGTTTTAGTGAAGCCCTGTCGGCAGAGCTTGACCGACGACCCCTACCTACGGTTGGTAGGTCAAACGACGGCCCGTAGGTCCCTCTGTGGATGGCCTTCATCAGTTTTTAAGTTAGGGTCATTTAGGTCTTTTTTCTATACGTTGAGGCCCTTAAACTACGTCGTTTAATGCCTAAACTACGTCGTTTTAGTTAGTCTAAGCCTAATAACTTAGTCAGACTTATCCAGAACCCTCATTCTCCAAAAATCATCCAAACTTGGAGCAAAAAGAAGAGGACAAGTCGACCAAACCTCCCAAGAACAAGCAGCAGTGTTCTTCAAGATTCAGCCCCGAAATCCAAAGGATTTCTCCGTAGATTTTGTCACCAGGCATGTGGGATTTCACTAGTGGGTTCCTTTCATCCACTAGGTCCCTAGAATTTAGTCAGTTCCTTGATTCTCCATATCTTGTTTAGACCTAGGGTTTCTAAAACTTTGGATATTTACTGTGATTTACCTGTTATAGCATCCTAAATCGAAATAGCTTGTTTCTTGGAAAGTTTGATTATTTCCTTTTATAAAACTCAGAACCCTAGTTTGTATAAATTCTTGTAACACCCCGTATGCTAGAACTACCAAATTGCAGCTTTCAGAAGTTGTAGGTGCCACCGACGGGCACCACCCACGGTCCGTTCTGGTGGTCCGTGGATGGCCACCTGCAACCCTTCCCAGACGCTGTCCAAAAATGTGGCTAAGGGTCCACCCACGCCAGGACCTATGAACCGTAGGTCAGACCCTCAGCTTTCAGCTCCCAGTCGCGAACGACGGCCGACCAGCACGGACCGTCGGTCCACTCACGGTCCGTCGGTCTGATCCGTCGGTGACACCGAAAATATTTAAGTCAGGGGTCATTTGGTCTTTTTCCTATGCTTTAGACCCCTAAACAACGTCGTTTAACCCCTAAACTACGTAGTTTTGATCAGTTTAAGCCTAGTAACTTAATTAGAATTTACCCTAAGAAAATCATTCACCAAAAATTTAGCAAACTCAGAGCAAAAGAGGAGAAAGAGTCGACCAAACCCCTCTCCAAGAATGCAACAGGTTTTCATCAGTTTCAGCCCCGAAATCGAAAGATTTCCACGTGGAATTCGTCACCAGGTATGTGGGATTTCACTAGTGGGTCCCTTTCACCCATTGGGTCCCTAGATTTCAGTCAGAATCTTGATTCCCTTCATATTGCTTAGACCTAGGATTTCTAGAACTTCAGATTACTGCTGTGATTTAGCTGTTAGATGAATCCAAATCAGAATATTACGTTTCCTAACTATGATACTTAACCCTTGCATGAAACTCAGAACCCTAGTGGTGTAGATTTATTTAGTTCATGAATTACACTTGCTATGTCAGTTTATACAGATATACATGCATCAGTTTACAAATGTTTCATTATCAATACATTAATGTTGCACTTTCAGTTAGCATGTAAGAATTTTGGGCTATCCAGTTATTTCAGCTATGTGGTATTTTATACATTTTATTGGGAGTAGGCTTAATATCGAGTTGGTCTAGGGTCAGTCACCCTCATAGTCCCAGAACTACGTGTCCCCATAGGTTTATAAGTCCCCTCTGTGGGAATTACATTTAGTGATCACGCTAGTCATGCCTCTATACCCTTGGCAAGGTATATTGGGTCCTCTCAATGGGGCGTATACATCGGACTCCACATTTAGCTCATGTGGTTTTATGTCGGTAAATAGTATCTCCCATCCTGCTAAGGCCAATGTCGTGAATGTGCTTTACCATCCTATGACGTGAATGTGCTTTACCATCCTGGTAAGGCTAATGTCATAGCTGATGCTCTTAGAAGACTATCTATGGGTAGTGTAGCGCATGCTGAGGAAGAAATGAAGGAATTGACCAAAGATGTTCACCGGCTTGCTCGCTTAGGAGTTTACCTTATGAGCATATCAAATGATGGTGTAATAGTTCAGAATGGGTCAAAATCTTCATTGGTAGCAGAGGTTAAGGAAAAGCAAGAAAGTGATCCGATATTGCTTCAACTAAAGGGTGCAGTTCATCAGCAGAGAGTTGAGGCTTTCTCCCAAGGGAGAGATGGTGTGCTTCGCTATTAGGGTCGATTATGTGTTCCTAAGGTGGGGGAGTTGAGACAGCAGATCCTTACAGAAGCCCATAATTTCAGGTACTCTATTCATCCAGGTGCCACTAAGATGTACCGTGATCTGCGGGAAGTCTTTTGGTGGAATGGCATGAAGAGGTATATAGCAGATTTTATGGCTAAATGCCCCAATTGTCAGCAAGTGAAAGTAGAACATTAGAAACCAGGGGGTATGACTCAAGAGATTAACATTCCTACATGGAAGTTGGAAGTGATCAACATGGACTTCATTACATGTTTACCTCGTACTCGCAGATAACATGACTCCATTTGGGTGATAGTAGACAGAGTTACTAAGTCTACTCACTTTTTGGCTGTCAAGACTACAGATTCAGCGGAGGACTACGCCAAGCTTTACATTAATGAGATAGTTAAGTTGCATGGAGTTTCTTTTTCTATCATCTCAGATAGAGGTCCTCAGTTTACCTCTCATTTCTGGAAGTCATTTAAGAAAGGTCTTGGTACTCAGGTTAATCTTAGCACAACATTTCATCCACAGACGGATGGCCAGGCAGAGTATACAATTCAGACCTTAGAGGACATGTTGAGAGCTTGTGTGATCGACTTCAAGGGTAGTTGGGATGATCACCTTCGTCTTATAGAGTTCGCCTACAATAATAACTACCATTTCAGTATTCAGATGTCCCATTATGAGGCATTGTATGGGCGTAGATGTAGATCTCCAGTTGGTTGGTTTGAGGTAGGAAAGGCAGCCTTGATAGGGACAGATTCGGTTCATGAGGCTATGGAGAAAGTTTAGCTCATCAGATATAGACTTAAGACAGCCCAGAGTCACCAGAAGTTCGATGTAGATGTAAGGATAAGGGACTTGGAGTTCCAAATTGATGATTGGGTTTTCCTAAAAGTGTCACCTATGAAAGGGGTGATGAGATTTGGCAAGAAAAGGAAGCTCAGTCCCAGATATGTAGGTACTTACAAGATCCTGAAAATGGTTGGTAAAGTGGCTTATGAGTTAGAGTTGCCAGCAGAACTAGCAGCAGTCCATCCAGTCTTTCACATTTGCTTGTTGAAGAAGTGTGTGGGTGATCCAGCATCTATAGTGCCATTAGAGAGTGTGGCTGTGAAGGATAGTCTCACTTATGAAGAAGAGCCAGTTGAAATTCTTGATCGTCAGGTTCGAAGGTTGAGAAACAAAGAGGTCGCTTCAGTGAAGGTTTTGTGGAGGAGTCAGTCCGTAGAGGGAGCTACTTGGGAAGCAGAAGCAGCCATGAAGTCTAAGTATCCTCATCTCTTTCCTTCCGATTCCATTCTAGCTTGAGGTAATAGTTCCTCTCCAGTGTTTCATTCATTCATACGTAGATTCAGTCTTAGTATCATGTTCCTCCAGTTTATACTTGCATTTTCAGCGTATTTGCAGGTTCTTGGAACTTAGTTCAGTCAGATTTCAGAAATTTATGGTAGGGTGTGCAGCTCTTTCCCTCCATATTCAGCTAGTTTAGTCTTCATTCGAGGATGAATGTTCCCAAGGGGGATATAATGTAACACTCCGTATGCTAGAACTACCAAATTGCATATTTCAGAAGCTGCAGGTGCTACCGACGGGCACCACCCACGGACCCTAGGTTGACCCACGGTCCGTTCTAGTGGTCCGTGGATGGCCACCTGCAGCCCTCCACAGAAGAAGTCCAAAAATCCGGCTAAGGGTCCACCCACACCATGAACTACGGACCATAGGTCAGACCATGATCCGTGGTCCAGGGCCGTAGGTCAGACCCTCAGCTTTCAGCTCCCAGTCGCAAACGACGGCCGTCCAGCACGGACCGTCGGTCCACTCACGGTCCGTCGGTGACGCTGACAACATTTAAGTCAGGGGTCGTTTGGTCTTTTCCCTATGCGTTGGACCCCTAAACTACGTAGTTTTGATCAGTTTAAGCCTACTAACTTAATTAGAATCTACCCTAAGAAATAGTTCACCAAAAAATTAGCAAACTCAGAGCAAAAGAGGAGAAAGAGTCGACCAAACCCCTCTCCAAGAACGCAGCAGGTTTTCATTAGTTTCATCCCCGAAATCGAAAGATTTCCCCGTGGAATTCGTCACCAGGTATGTGGGATTTCACTAGTGGGTTCCTTTCACCTATTGGTTCCCTAGATTTCAGTCAGAATCTTGATTCCCTTCATATTGCTTAGACCTAGGGTTTCTAGAACTTCAGATTACTGCTATGATTTAGCTGTTGGATGAATCCTAATCAGAATATTACGTTTTCATAGCTATGATGCTTAACCCTTGCATGAAACTCAGAACCCTAGTGGTGTAGATTCGTTTAGTTCATGAATTACTCTTGCTAGGTCAGTTTATACAGATATGCATGCATCAGTTTACAAATATTTCATTATTTCAGTTATGTGGTATTTTATACATTCTATTGGGAGTAGGCTTAATACCGAGTTGGACTAGGGTAAGTCACCTATATAGTCCCAGAACTACGTGTCCCCGTAGGTTTATAAGTTCCCTCTGTGGGCATTACATTTAGTGATCATGCCAGTCATGCCTCTATACCCTTGGCAAGGTATATTGGGTCCTCTCGATGAGGTGTATACATCGGACTCCACATTTAGCTCATGTGGATTTATGTCGGTAAATAGTAGTTCCCACAGTCAGATTCTAGTGCATTTGACCAGGTGTTCAGTTATACTTCAGTATTCAGTTTCAGCATGTTATGTACTTGGTCATTGTATCCAGTTAGCTCAGTATTCAGTATATTTTAGTATTTCCATCATGTTCAGATTATATCATTGATCAGTATGCTTTATTCAGTTATGTGTATATTGTTCAGCTTTGTCCTATCCTGCATGCTCAGTACCTTTCAAGTACTGACGCTTACTCTGCGCTACATCTTCTCGTGATGTAGGTTCAGGTCCTCAACATTCAGATCACGCATAGATCGGCTCCCGATCTCCAGTTCAGCAGCTTCAGTGGTGAGTCCTCATTCTTCGAGGACAATAGACATGTTTCTATATTTAGTCTTTTCTTTTCAGTTTTCAGTATTTGCTAGAGTTAGCTGGGGGGGCATGTCCCAGCATCTCTAGTTAGTTAGAGGTTATATTCAGACATAGTTAGATTCAGCTTTAGATGTGTGTCTGATCTTTCAGTTGTTATTAAACTCATAGTTTCTTTATATTCAGACAGTATTGGGTATTCTCCATCATTTCAGATATCTCATGATTTTAGCTTCCGCACAATATTTGTTTAAGTATGCTTATGATATGCCAGCTCAGGGTTAGCTTGGGGTCACTCGTGATCTTAGGTCCCGTGTTTACGCCCAGGGTTAGCCTCGGGGTGTAACAATTCTCTTAGTTCACTAATTATACTTGCTAGGTCAGTTAAACAGATAATCATGCTCCAGATTTTGAATGTCACATTATCAGTATATAAATGTTGCATTTTCAGATTGCATGTCAGTAGTTTGAGCTATTCAGTAATTCAGCATTTCAGTCATATACATATTCAGTTGGGAGTAGACTTAGCACCGAGTTGGACTAGGGTTCAGCGTACCTCGTAGTCCTAGAAATACATGCCCCCGTAGGATTATAAGTCCCCTCTGTTGGGCATCAGGTTTAGTGATCACGCCAGTCATGCCTTTATACCCCTGGTAAGGTATATTGGGTCCTCTCGATGGGGTGTATACATCGGACTCCACGTTTAGCTCACGTGGTTTTATGTCGGTTAATAGTAGCTCCCACAGTCAGACTCTTAGTACATTTGACAAGGTTTTCAGTACATGTTTCAGTATTCAGTTCAGCATGTCATGTTCATGACTAGTACTTAGTCATTGCATTCAGTTCATCTTTTCAGTTATCTTTTCAGTATTTACAGTATTGCTCAGTTATGCTTTGTTCAACTTTCATATGTTTGTTCAGCTTACTATCTATATCCTGCATGCTCAGTACATTCAAAGTACTGACGCATACTCTGCGCTATATCCTTTTATGTTGTAGGTTCAGGTATTCAACATTCAGACCACGCTTAAATCAATCCTCGATCCGCATTCAGCAGCTTCAGTGGTGAGTCCTCATACTTCGAGCATAATAGACATGCTTTCATTTCAGTCTTTACATTTTAGTTTCAGTTTTGTTAGAGTTGGCTGGGGGCATGTCCCAGCAACTCAACTCAGTTAGAGGATTTTTAGACATAGTAGTAGAATCAACTTGAATTGTTAAGTTCATCTTTCAGTTGTTCTTAAACTCTTAGTATGTTTTATACATTCAGATTAGTTGGGTATTCCCCATTTTTTAGATAACCACTGTTTTAGCTTCCACACAGCTCTTGTTTATTTAGTTATCTTTCAGTATGCTTATGATATGCCAGACACAGGGTTAGCTGGGGTCACTCGTGATCCAAGATCCTGTGTTATGTCAGTGGGGGTAGCCTCGAGGGGTGACATTTATATTGCAAAATTCTTCATCTTGGCTTTTTATAATTTTTTTAAAAAAAAATTAAACAATGGGTTTGACAGGAAACTTGTGTGTGACAACTCACAAATAACAAGTATATACACATGTCAGCATTCCAGGTAGAACCTACAAGACCCTTAAGTACAACTCCATACTCACCGCACAATGAACGGAAAATACCCATTTGGATCGCAAGCTTCATTAAATGTACTCTGGAACAACTTCCAATGCATTGTCAATACCAATTATTTGTCATCATTATTTTACAACTCTACATGCGAAATACTTCACTGCAATTTTTATTCCCGTTTTCGGTTTGCTTATAAGAATAAAAATTGACAATTACTCAAACGTTATTTAACAAAAACAAAGGGTTTGAAATTAAAGTGAAGTGTCACAACTTTGAAAGTTGCAACTCTTCATTACACTAATTCACTATAACTGTTATTTAAGAAGCCAAAGAGCCAAAATTTACAGAATTATTCACTTTGCATTGTAACAACTTAGAACCCTAAAATCTTCCTTCAATCAAAAAAATGAAGAGGATACGTTCTTCTTTTGATTCCTTTGATAGGGGGTTGCTTGAAGAAATTGTAGAAAGGGTGGCTTCAGCCTCATGCAAATATTTAATAAATCTACGACTAAGGTATGTAAAAAAAAATTAAATCAATTATTTACTTTATTGTTTACTAACCCATAGATTTTGTAGTTGCAAGATTCTTAATGATATAGGAAGTCAACAATGGGTATATAGGAAGCTATCGCTGATAGACGTTGAGATTAGTCCATTCATAGGCCTAAATGATGAGAGGAACAAATCATTCGACTCTTTCATGAATAAATGCGTAGACCATGGAAATAAAGAAGCATTGTATCGAAAAGGCATGGTAATAGTTAGTTTTAAATTATTTTCGTATGTATTCGAGTTCAAAATTCTTCATCTTGGCTTTTTATATTTTTTTTTTAAAAAAATTAAACAATGGGTTTGACAGGAAACTTGTGTGTGACAACTCACAAATAACAAGTATATACACATGTCAGCATTCCAGGTAGAACTTACAAGACCCTTAAGTACAACTCCATAATCACCACACAATGAACGGAAAATACCCATTTGGATCGCAAGCTTCATTAAATGTACTCTAGAACAACTTCCAATGCATTGTCAATACCAATTATTTGTCATCATTATTTTACAACTCTACATGTGAAATACTTCACTGCAATTTTTATTCCCATTTTTGGTTTGCTTATAAGAATAAAAAGTGACAATTACTCAAACGTTATTTAACAAAAACAAAGGGTTTGAAATTAAAGTGAAGTGTCACAACTTTGAAAGTTGCAACTCTTCATTACACTAATTCACTATAATTGTTATTTAAGAAGCCAAAGAGTAAAAAATTTACAGAATTATTCACTTTGCATTGTAACAACTTAGAACCCTAAAATCTTCCTTCAATCAAAAAAATGAAGAGGATATGTTCTTCTTTTGATTCCTTTGATAGGGGGTTGCTTGAAGAAATTGTAGAAAGGGTGGCTTCAGCCTCATGCAAATATTTAATAAATCTCCGACTAAGGTATGTAAAAAAAAATTAAATCAATTATTTACTTTATTGTTTACTAACCCATAGATTTTGTAGTTGCAAGCTTCTTAATGATATAGGAAGTCAAAAATGGGTATATAGGAAGCTGTCGCTGGTAGACGTTGAGATTAGTCCATTCATAGGCCTAAATGATGAGAGGAACAAATCATTCGACTCTTTCATGAATAAATGCGTAGACCGTGGAAATAAAGAAGCCTTGTATCGAAAAGGCATGGTAATAGTTTGTTTTAAATTATTTTCGTATGTATTCGAGTGCTTAATTCATTCTAATTAATAGTTGTTTGTTTAATTTAATTTTTTCAGGTGAACTTTTTTAGAAATAAAAATCCAGATGTTGCACTAGAATTTTTTGACAAAGCATCAAAAGGAGGACATGTCGCTGCAACATATGCTTTTGCCATAATCTCGATCTTCTTAGGTGGTGAATATAGCCGATAAGAGGTAAAGACAATTGGCAAAATGAAAGTAACACAACAACAAAGAGAGATGACAAGGAACTATCGACATAGATTTCAATAAATCTTAATTTTACGACCCGAGCCTATACCCTGGATGTGGCCAACACTTGAGAACCATTGATGGTTTCCAAGCGAACCCTCATCCTGACTGACTACAAGCGGAAGACTAACTCAAGCATACATAATCTTAAAACTGAATTAAATTCGTGGAACTTAAATACTAACCTTTTTAAAAAGTCTGTACAATACTCAAAATAAAGTAAATACAGAAAACTCCTCAACTATGTCTATTTATGAAGCCTTTATTACTCAAGATAGATGTAGGGACAAGACCCACAACATCTCAAGACAACTGACTAGAAAGTATATGTGGAGACCTCTGGAATAAAAAGAGGCTCACCAAAGCTAACTGAAGTGTAGAGTGATCTCAACGAAGTGCCTGTTGCTAATCATTAACACATGTATCTGCATCATAAAAGGATGCAGATCGAATGACATCAGTACATGGAATGTACGAGTATTTAATATGGCTGAGTAAACAAATAACTGAACTGATAAGACTACAATAGATAAAACATAAACTCAACTGAATGTAAAGGATTAAATGAATGAAATCATTTAAAACTTTACAAAAACACTTACTCATCTCCGAACCTCAACATAATAATTGATATAATAAAAATATACTTTTAACTCTATTTGGGAGATTCTCTAACCAACAACCATCACTATGAGCTATGTTATGATACAACGTCTCGCCCACGCTGTCAGAACTGTTCTATACCTTGCCGGAGTATAAGACATCCTCAACTAAGTGGATCCACTAAGCTATACTTAAAAAGCAATAAAGAATCATCTAAAAAGTATGACCCTTTACCCATGTTGGCATACATGGTTTATGAGGACTTTGAGTTGTCTGAACTCGTCCCCATATCGGTGCTCAATACTACTCTCAATAATATATACTTATGTTCATATGTTTAAAAATATAACTCTTCCTCTGGTTTGAGATAATTGCTCAAACTACCCTCTTAAAAGATGTAATTTCTCTTGAAATATCTTTTGAACTCATAATTCATTTAGAAATCTCAGTTTCTCTTTGATGAATGTAAAAACCTCTGGGAATACATAGTCCCCTTATACTCTTACTCAATTCATACTTGAAAACTCTTTCTCAAAAACATATCAAAATCATATTTTAATATGATTATTGTTGACTCGGGAAGTCATACTGCATAAACATTGATGGTATATCTAATACCATACTGCTCATACATTGATGACATACTCGATTTTCATACTAATCATGTTTTAGAAACTCTGTTCTCAAAACTCATCTTTACTTTCTCAAAACTAAGTTTAAGAACTCAAGTGTTGACTTTAAAAAGCTTTTCAAAATTTATAACTCAAAATAGGGTTCATGCTGAAATATAGACATGAACAAATCAACTCAAGGATCTCAATAACAATATAGAAACTCAATAATTAGGAATATAATTTTTAAAAAGAAACATGAACTCAAAATCAACTCATCTCAAGAATACTCAAATTTAGGGGTAGGATCCTAGATTTCTCTTTTACTGAAAGTAGATGTAAGGCATGAGGATGAACTAGTCCAACACTATGATAGCCTTACATACCTGGAAGAACAAGATTCTTGAAGAATCTTAAAAAAAAACTTGATTAGAAGCCTTGAAACCCTAGTTTGAAGGAGAACAATCAAGAAAACCTTTCTTGAGATTCTTGAATTAGTTTCTTGAAATCTCTATGACCAAGAATTATGATTTTCATTAGTGATTCATAATTGTATGGAGGAATTTGAGTTGGAAAGAATGAAATTCTTGAAGAAGGACTTACCTTGAAGAAGAATCTTGAATGAAGTCTTCTACTTTGATTTTTCCTTAGGGTTTGAGCGAGAAGAGAATGATGGATTAAAAGATGAAAATATGATTGTTTAGAGCCTTATATTAGTCAAGAAATTCATTTAGGGTTTTCTTAGAGGTAAAAAAGATGAAAACGACCCTTTTTAATGTTTTTCCGTCGGCTAATTCGTCACTGTACTGTATCAGTTACTAAAATGGTCATAACTTTTTACTCACAAATTGGATTGACGCGAAACTGGTGGCTTTGGAAAGTAGATTTAAATACATTTAATTTTATATGTTATGGGCCACGTAACTTATTATATTCTAAGAGATATGGTCGTTTGAAGTTATCCAAGTAGAATCTTACATAAAAACTTAATTGGTAAGGAAGCTTTCAACTCAACTTTGTGCCACGAGATTCTAGTGACCTTAATTGATATACAAAATCATTCCCATACTAAAAAATTTACTTAACACCTAAAAAAAATTAAGAGTCACTCAGTACGACCTTATACGCAATTCAAGAATGGTTTGGGCTTAACTTAGGAATTTTCGGGGTGTTACACTTAAGAAATTTTTTGTGTTACATCCTTTATTTGATAATAAACTCATGCCTTGTTGCACTATTAACCATGTTCCTCATGTTCGTAAGAATTGTTAGGATAGTGCAGACGATGAGGAAGATAAGAATTGCTATGGATGTAGCAATGATGAAGAAATTAGGAAGTTCCGGGATTGTTAGCCCTTTACGTAATAAATTAGGAAGTTCTTAAGCGAATTGTTCACAAAATTCTCCTAATTGCTGTCTTTCATTAAGACGATGCCTTTTGATTTGTTGATTCAACTTGATATCTAAAGTGAATGCTTCCTAACTGCTCTCTTTCGTTAGGAGAATTCTGTGAACAATTCGCTTTAGATATTCCTAAAGCATCTTCCAAAGATAGGAAGCATTCTTCTAAGAAAAAATCTTATAAAAAGAATTATAAGGCATGGAAGAAAAGAAGAATATAAAAGAAAGAAAAAAGAGCTGAACCGAAAAGGAGATTTTATAAATCTCAAAAGAGATTTGGCAAATTAGATGCTTGCCACAAATGTGGTAGATTTACCATCATGCTAGGGATTGCAAAGTCAAGGAAAAGATCAAAAACCTTGACATAGAAAAAAATATTAAGGATTTGCTTATGCAAGATCCTTCTAAACTCTGAATCTGAAGGAACAGATGAAGAGTATAGCAGTTATGGAGAATCCTCCAAAAATCAAGACATAAGAGCTTTAGATCAAGAGAATTGCATGACATCTGATAGCGAGTGTTCGCCATGTCAGCAAGGTCTAAATTGTGATAACAAAGAAGAGGATGATCTATATAACATATATTCCCAGTTTAAAGAATTAAGTATTAATGTTATTGATAATGACAAAATCATTGAACTCCTTCAAATTGTCAAAGATCCGGAGATAAGAACTCAGATTATTGACAGGATCAATGAAGCTACCACCTCTGGAAATCATACTATCAAGGATAATATCCCCACAAAAGAAGGTTCATATACAATGACTGAAGTAAAATAACTTCTTCATGAGAAAAGGAAGCTAATAAGCACTCCTACTACTATCCAAGATCTTAAGGAAGAGATTAATACTCTCAAAAGTGATATTCAGATTTTAAAAAATAAGAATGTTGCTATTGAAAACAGACTTGATAATATTGAAAGACTTGATAATAGCTCGGAATCTTCACATGAAGACGAAAGTGATAGCTTTCTACAAATGCTTAAGTTTAAAGGAAATGATAGAGAAGATTTTTTACAAAATTTAAAAGCAATCACTTCTCAAAAAATTTATACAAAAATTACTCTTCTTATTGATTATAATTATAAAAAAGAGTTTACAACCTTAATTGATAGTGCTGCTGATTTAAATTGCATTCAAGAATGATTAATTCCTTCAAGATATTTCCATAAAACTACACACAGTCTGAGATCTGCTAATGGCAGTAAGATGGGTATAGAATATAAATTACCCAAGGCTTTTATTTGTAAAGGAAAGAATTGTATTCCTCAGAGTTTTGTTTTAGTAAAAGATATTACTAACCAAATTATTTTGGGAGTTTCTTTTATAAATGACATTTTCCCCCTAACTTATTGGGATGATAAGAAAATTGTCAGAACTTGGAAGGGAAAACCTTTTACTCTTGAGTTTATAACAAAACCATTTACCAGAATGATCAATGAGTTATCTTCTAAACTAATTTTAAGAATTCAACAAGTTAATTTTATAAAAGAAGAAATCAACAGCATTGAGGTTGATACCTTATTACGAAATTCAAAATTACAAGGAAAAAATTTTGTTCTAAAAATCAATTCTCTCTTCAAATATGTGGAGACCACCCAAATGAATTTTGGAATAGAAAAAAATATGTAGTCAGCCTTCCTTATGAAGACAACTTTGATGATAGTAATGTTCCTACTAAAGCTCGACCTTGCCAGATGAATCCTGAATATTTGGAATTATGTAAAGAGGAAATAAATTCTCACAAGGGAATACTTACACTAATCTTTCATTTTTAATGAATGACAGGATGAGACCTTCGTGGCCCCCACCCTTAAAAAGTGGAAGAGGAAAAACAGGAATTGGAAGACGTAATACCCTCGTCCAACTTGGAAATCAAAGGTTGATAGCAGCAAATATTGCTTCTACAAGTGATCTTAATACAAATCATCCAATGTACAAGGAATTTTTGGATTTTGTACAATCCAAACAAGGGAAGGGTAATATTCCCCAGTCATATTCTCCAATTCTTACAGATGAAGAGAACATAGAAATATTTGATCAAAATGATAAAAAAAAGTTATACTTCTTCTTGAACAAAGTGACTTACGATGGAAAGATGATCCATGACAAATAATGCATAGATATCTTGATTCGGTTTATTATACCACTCCTGCTTATAAATACAGGATGCATTATGAGATGATACTCTCAGCAACAGGGTCTGGTGAATTCCAGCATTTTTATCCAGCCAATACTAAAAAAGTTTATAACTTTTCAAAAATTATAATAAAAAAGATTATGGCTCCAGAAGAATGGGGAATGAGCCCATTAAAAGAAAGGAATTATATCCATTCAGAGTAGAAAGTAGCAGTAAAATACAATTAATGAGACAATATGGATAGCTTTAATAAAGCTCTATTATATAAAAATTCTAATAGAAAGCATTCGTGGTTTATAAAAATATGCTCGCATGTTTTTAGCCAACCTATTCCAAATTAGTTTTGTCAATGGTGGACTTTATATGGTCCCTCAGTAAAAATATTACCAGAACCTTATAAAGAATTATATTCTGAATGGGTTGATATTTCCCTTAAACTCATAAGTTTAGAAAAAGATAATATATTTTTTAATGAAATGTCTTTAATGTATTTTTTTTTATAGAATTTTCAATCCCTTGGATCATGAAATGGTCTATAGAAGTTGATAATAACTCTGAAGGATTCTCATGTTTACAAAGAACTTTTTATACAAAGTTTTGGAATAAGTTAACTCAGAAGGATCCCGAAGGAAAATTTCATGGGCAAGAAATAATAGATTCAATCAATGCTGCTGTGTATAAATATCAAAACACATACAAATCAAAACCACAGATGGATGATCTTTGCCCAATGAAGCAGATAGCGAGAAAGCTTCAAATGAAGAAAGGACTAATATCCAAATCAGAAGCAATAGCTCTATACATGGAGGAAGTGAAAAGAGATTTAATGAGAAATCTCGACATGGATGTAAGAGACGATGTATCCATGATATCGGCCAACCACACCAATGATGATGAAGAGTTGTGCATGGCAGGAGAAACACAAAGTGCTAATAGCAACGAAGAGATAGATATCGATACTCTTCTCCAACGACTTCAAGACCAAGTGGAAGAATCTTCCAGCAACACCGCCTGCAAAGGAAAAGGAAAGACGTAAGATAAAGAAGGCCCCACAAATAAAATAATTGGGGTAATAAAATAAAAAACTTTAATAAGTTGAATTAGGGCCATGATAATATGTCGGCCACAATTTTAGTAGAAAGACCACGTTTGTTTGTCGGTCTTATCTTTTTCTTATTGGCCATTGTAAGTTGTGTAGGCCATCTTTAGATTTTCCGACCTCTATATAAGGAGGCGATATTTTATTTAGTGAAGCAGGTCTCGGAACCCCCCCTCTCTCTCTCTTTTGTAAATCTTTTAGTAATAATAAAATCTTTCAGTTTGGTACATACTTAAAGAATCTTGAGGAATCCTACTCCAGGTATTAATTTAATTTTTAGTATCTTTACATATGTGCTCAGCCTAAATGATAGGCTAAGTTATTTGTGTTGAACTATAACATACTAAGTTATTATAAGAAATTGCGATTATGTCTATTGTTTATACATATTGAACAGTTATGCTAAGGTCAAGTTAACCACCAAGAAATCAGCTGGCTCGATGATCCTGCACATTCAAGGTTTGTAACAAATCAAATCCTGCCTTCTCCCCCTCTATCTTAAGTACTTAACAGAGTGTTATAGGCTAAAAATGTGAAATTTTCTTGAATGCAGTGGTGCAATTGGTGCAAGGTTATCAACTGATGCTTCCACGGTCAGGACTCTTATGGGTGATGCACTGGCACTTATTGTACAGAACATAGCAACTGTAGTAGCCGGCCTCGTGATAGCCTTCACTGCCAATTGGATTTTAGCACTTATAATCCTTCTCGTGATGCCTTTAATTGGTGTGCAAGGATTCCTTCAGACCAAGATGTACAAAGGCTTTAGTGCTGATGCAAAGGTAGTCCATCTTTTCTCATCTTTGAAAAATAAATTACATTAAAGTGTGCTTGAATTAACTTAAAAATGGATTCTCATTTTTCTAGGTGATGTATGAAGAAGCTAGTCAAATAGCAAACGATGCTGTCGGGAGTATAAGAACAGTGGCATCATTCTGTGCAGAGGAGAAAGTGATGGACATGTACCAAAAGAAATGTGAAGGTCCAATGAAGCAAGGAGTGAAGATTGGAATTGTTAGTGGAGCAAGCTTAGGCTTTGGTTCTTTTATACTGTATTGTACAAATGCCTTCTGTTTCTACATAGGATCTGTCCTTATTCAGCATGGATTGGCATCATTTGGCGAAGTTTTTAAGGTAAAGTCCCTCGGATTTCTCTTCCTTTTCAGCTCTTGTGTATCGATATTGATTTTCTGAAAGAAATTTTTAATGTTGCAGGTTTTCTTTGCATTGACTCTATCAGCTGTTGGTGTTACACAAAGCACAGGAATGGCTCCAGATGCTAGCAAAGCCAAGGATTCTATAGCCTCTATATTTGACATTCTTGACAGAAAACCCGTGATTGACTCAAGTTCTGATGTTGGTACTACTCTAGCTGCTGTTCACGGAGATATTGAATTCAAACATGTGAGTTACAGGTATGCAACTCGCCCGGATGTCCAAATCTTCAAGGATTTATGCCTAACTATCCCTTCTGGAAAGGTATTTTCGAGTACTCCCTCTCCATTATAACGTACTTCATCTTTTATTCAATTGGCTTATTATTATTTTTTCCGGTTCTCTTTGTAGACTGTTGCTCTAGTGGGAGAGAGTGGAAGCGGGAAATCAACTGTCATTAGCCTAATAGAGAGGTTCAACAATCCTGAATCAGGATCGATATATTTGGATGGTGTGGAAATCAGACAATTCAAGCTAAGTTGGCTAAGACAACAAATGGGCCTGGTTAGTCAAGAACCAGTACTGTTTAACGAAACAATTCGTGACAACATTGCCTACAGCAGACAAGGGCATGCAACAGAAGAAGAGATCATTGAAGCAGCAAAATCAGCAAATGCGCACAACTTTATATCTTCATTGCCTCAAGGATATGATACATCGGTTTGGGGAAAGAGGAATACAATTATCAGGTGGACAAAAGCAAAGAATAGCTATTGCAAGAGCTATACTGAAGGATCCAAAGATTCTTTTGCTAGACGAGGCAACAAGTGCTTTAGATGCAGAATCAGAACGTATAGTTCAAGAAGCATTGGATCGAGTTATGGTAAATAGGACGACTGTGGTTGTAGCTCATCGCTTAACCACAATCAAAGGAGCTGATGTCATTGCTGTTGTGAAGAATGGAGTCATTGCTGAGGAAGGAAGGCATGATGCTCTTATGAACATAAAAGATGGAGTTTATGCATCCTTAGTAGCATTGCATATGACTTCAGCCTGATTACTGACCAAAAATTAGATTAGGTATATTTTTGTCTTCCTTTTTTTTCCTTTATCATATATACATTTCTCCTTTTTTTTTTTTTTTTTTGGCTGATGTAGCTGAAATGTAGTCTATTGGGGTGATATGATTTGTATCAGAAAATATTGTGAATGAACAACCTTACTTTTCTTCATAAAATTCTTTTCTGATATATTTTTGTACAAAAGTGGTACACTTGCAAGGTGAATTTTGTCCCTCAATGTGTCGATCATGGCCTCTTTATCGGATTATAATATCAAACTAGTAACTGAATGTTGATGAAACACAACTTCTGAAGAAAGATTAATACATAGTGTCACAATTACTAGAGGATACGTAGGTCCAATACTGTCGCGTTTCAACTTGCTGGATTCTCAAAATTTCCAATTCTCATAACATCTAAGTATGATTTCTTATCAAGTTTACGAGCAAATAAACCTCTGAAATAATCTATAGCTCCAATACTTCTGAACTTTGCTGGATTTTCAGCAGAAATGATATTCGGAGCAGGACCAATTGTCCATCAAGTTTTGTGCTGTAAAATGTTGCAATTGAGAGTCTTTCCTTTTCGCTGTTAACCACTGCTCTGTGCTCAATGCTACGGTAGGCTCCATTTGTCACTATCTGCAAATAAATATACTTCTCATTTAACAGAGTACATAACAGTTTGGATGTGCAAAACCAGCACACATCTGTTAACACAAAAATGAAAATAGATGTAGTCTAACATCTTATACTCCTATACGCGCTCCATAGCAAGAAATGATGTATCCTGTTATGCATAGTCCTTCACTTAAATTGCTTCGAACAGGTAAATCAATCATTTTTCCTTAAGGATCCGAAATTAATCCTCTCATACCTACTAATTGATGTACCAAGATTTTGAATATTTACACAATAATCACACTATATGTTGCTCGAATTCTTCAAAAAAGTAGTGCATTTTTCGGAAGATCAGGATACAACAACATTTTTTGCAGAATCCAAGCAACATAGTAAAGGCGATCATAGCAGCTTAATTACCTCCATGATATCACCAATGTTGATAACGAAGGCATCAGGAAGAGGACTAATAGGAATCCACATGCCATCTTTCTTGATTTGAAGTCCTTCCATTTGGTTTAGTTGAAGGAGAATAGTGAGGCCAACAGCATCTGAATGAGGAGTAAGTCCAATCACTTTGTCTGGTTGTGGACATGGTGGATAGTAATTCATCCTCATTGATTGCATCCCTTCTTCAAACAGTTCCCTTATGTATTCTTCATCCATTTTCAATGCTTTTGCTAGAAAATCAATCATCTTTAAAGCCAGTTTTTTCAGTTCAACTGCATATAGTTCCACTGTTCCTCTGTTTCAATACAACTCATTAGCCAATATCCTGTATTTTTCGTTGGCATGAGATTACACCGTCTCAAATTAACTCGGATTTAACTTATGTATACTGACAATAAAGTAAATAACTGGCACTCGTGTTTGAGTCCTCCAGAAATACACTACTACACTCTGGGACATGATTTTTTGAAGAGTCCGAGCAACAACTCATTAATACTTGACTAGAGGGAGTATTTTATTATATGTTCATTTAAAAAGAATGAACATGTATTGTTTCAAAGTTGTTAGCCATAACAAGACATATCACAAAATTCCAATTTTTTCATTGTTTGTGTCAAGGCAAACTATGACGAACCAAATAAACCAAAAGAGGACCACTAAAATTACAGTTGAATGGATGATATCCCTCTACCTTTAAACATATATGTTCTCGAGTTTAAACCTTGGGATAATTCCTTTAAATGAGCTCTATGCAATGAGAATCTGAATTAATCGGGACAGTAGTAATACCTAAATGGTTGAGGGAGGTGGGGGGAAGATATGTTGTTTTCTGAATTGAGGAGGGAGGGTTGTCAAGAAAAACATATCAGCCCTGTCTAGTTTTTGGTCCTCAGAAACAACAAAAGCTTGTCCATAACCATCCATATCACCATCTACTTGCTTTGACATTTCCTTTTCTTCTAGTGGGAGATTGAAGAAATCTTGAGTATCCTTCTTCACTTTCTCAACTAAGTGTACCACTCACTCCATGATTTATCACTTGTAAAAAATGTTTAGGGCTATTCTCACATATATTTTGATTGAATCAGTCAGAAAAAAAAAATAGTAGTCTTTAAAGCGAAAAAATCAAGAATTTTATCTTATAACACAAATTGATTTTAAACGGTAAAGTTATAGGCTAGGGGCGACTCAACCATATTTGTGGCCTAAAGCCAACTTTATTAAGAGGCCTTAAATTTATCTAATATAAATATTATCTTTTTTTAATCAATTTTTTTTTACAATAGTGTATGAACCATCTTATTATGCTAGCTTTTGGCCCCAAGTTCTCAAATATTTTTGCAAATTATATTTGGGTCGATCAATGGCAGGACACACGGACCGTAGGTGGGACCACGGTCCGTGGTCCAGGCCATGGTCGAGACTCCCAGATTCCAGCTCCCAGAACCCCATCGACGCCTGACAGGACGGACCGTCGGTCCATCCATGGTCCGTCGGTCTGGCCGTCGGTAGCCCCAACAACTTTTAAGTTGGGGTCGTTTTGGTCTTTTCCCCTATGCGTTGGACCCCTAAACTGCGTCGTTTAACCCCTAAACAACGTGGTTTTGGTTAGTTTTAGCCTAGTAACTAAATTAGAACTTACCCAGAGCAATTCATTCACCAAAATTCTTCACACTTAGAACGCAGAGAGGAGAAAGAGTCGACCTAACCCTTCCCAAGAACGCAGTAAGGTTTCTTCAGTTCCAGCCCCAAAATCGAAGGATTTTTCCATAGATTTTATCACCAGATATGTGGGATTTCACTAGTGGGTTCATTTCACCCATTAGGTCCCTAGAATTCAGTCTAATTCTTAATTCCCTTCATATTATCTAGACCTAGGGTTCTCTTGAATGTTAGAAATTGTTGGGTTTTAGCTGTTAGAATAATCCAAATCAGATTATCATATTGTTGCTTAGTTCCTTGCATGATATTCAGAACCCTAATGGTGTAGACTCGTTTAGGTCATGAATTACACTAGCTAGGTCAATTTAAACAGATATACATGCCTCAGATATTGAATGTTTCATTATTAGTATTACAATGTTGCATTTTCAGTTAGCATGTCAGAATCTCGAGCTATCCAGTTTATTTCAATTATGTTGTAATTTATACATTCTATTGGGAATGCTTAACACCGAGTTGGACTAGGGTCAGTCACCCTCATAGTCCCAGAACTACGTTCCCCCATAGGGTTATAAGTCCCCTTTGTGGGCATTACATTTAGTGATCACGTCAGTCATGCCTCTATACCCTTGGCAAGGTATATTGGGTCCTCTCGCTAGGGCGTATACATCGGACTCCACATTTAGCTCACGTGGTTTTATGTCGGTTATTAGTAGCTCCCACAGTCAGACTCTAGTGCATTGACTAGGTTCCAGTTATATTTCAGTATTCAGTTTCAGCATGTTATGTACTTGGTCATTGCATTCAGTTTAGTTCATGTTCAGTACATTCTTCATGTTCATCTTATATCATTGATCAGTATGCTTTATTCAGTTATGTATATATTGTTCAGCTTTATTCTATCATGCATGCTCAGTACCTTTCAAGTACTGACGCATACTCTGCGCTACATCTTCTCGTGATGTAGGTTCGGGTTCTCAGCATCTAGATCACGCATAGATCGGTTCCCGATCTCCAGTTCAGCAGCTTCAGTGGTGAGTCCTCATTCTTCGAGGACAATAGACATGTTTCCTATTTCAGTCTTTTATTTTAGTTTCAGTTTTTACTAGAGTTAGCTGGGGACATGTCCTAGCATCTCTAGTCTGTTAGAGGCTTATTTCAGACATAGACAGATTCAGCTTTAGCTTTTGAGTAAAAGTTTAGTATTCTAAACTCTTTTTCAGTATTTATATATTCAGACTTAGATTGGATATTCCCCATCATTTAGTTTACCTCATGTCTTATGCTTCCGCACAGTAATTCTTTTAAGTATGCTTATGATATGCCAGCTCAGGGTTAGCTTAGGGTCACTCGTGATCCTAGGTCCCGTGTTTACGCCAAATGGGTAGCCTCGAGGCGTGACAGAAAGACACCTCAGCAGATCTTGTAGAGTTAGAAATGGTAGATTTTGATATTATTCTAGGCATGGATTGGTTACATTCATGTTATGCCTCAGTCGATTGTAGAACTAGGATCGTTCAGTTTCAGTTTCCAAATGAGCCAGTCTTAGAGTGGAAGGGTAGTAGCTCAGTGCCTATGGGTCGATTCATCTCTTACCTTAAGGCCAGAAAAATGATTTCCAAAGGGTATATCTATCATCTTGTTCGGGTTAAGGATTCAAACTCTGAAATCTCAACTCTTGAGTCAGTTCCAGTAGTAAATGATTTTCCAGAAGTGTTCCCAGAAGATCTTCATGGAGTTCCTCCCGAAAGGGAAATCAACTTCGAAATAGATCTCCTCCCAGATACCCAGCCTATTTCGATTCCTCCTTACAGAATGGCTCCAGCCGAGCTTAAGGAATTGAAAGAGCAATTAAAAGACCTTCTAGATAAGGGCATCATCAGACCCAGTATCTCTCCATAGGGTACTCCAGTGTTGTTCGTGAAAAATAAAGATGGTTCTCTCTCAGAATGTGCATTGACTATCGACAGTTGAACAAAGTCACAATCAAGAATAAGTATCCTATCCCCAGGATTGATGATTTGTTCGACCGACTTCAGGATGCTAGTTGTTCTTCTAAGATAGACCTCAGATCTAGCTATCATAAGCTCAGAGTCAGAGATAGTGACATTCCGAAGACAGCTTTCAGAACTCGGTATGGTCATTATGAATTTGTAGTTATGTCTTTTGGACTAACAAATGCTCCTGCAGCTTTCATGGACTTAATGAACAGAGTGTTCAAACAGTATTTAGACTCGTTCGTCATCGTCTTTATTGATGATATCCTCATTTATTCTCAGAGTGAGGAAGAGCATGCGACTCATCTGAGGTTGTTCTGTAAACTCTCAAGGATCGCCAGTTATTCACTAAGTTTAGTAAATGAGAATTCTGATTACAGTCTGTAGCTTTCCTTGATCATGTGGTATCCATCAAAGGGATCCGATTGGATTCTCAGAAAATTGAGGCAGTACAACACTGACCCAGACCCACCTCTCCAACAAATATCAGAAGTTTCTTGGATTTGGCCATTTATTAAAGGAGATTTGTTGAAGGATTTTCATCCATACCTTCCCTATTGACTAAGTTGACACAGAAGAAGGTCAAATTTCAGTGGTCAGATGAGTGTGAGAAAAGCTTCTCAGAACTAAAGACTAGGTTGACTACAACTCCGGTCTTGACTCTACCAGATGGTTCAGATGGGTATGTGATTTATTGTGATGCATCCAGGGTAAGCCTAGGTTGTGTGTTGATGCAGTGAGGTAAGGTCATAGCTTACGCTTCTATAAAACTTAAGGTTCATGAGAAGAACTACCCGACTCATGACCTCGAACTTGCAGCTGTAGTATTTGCCCTTAAGATTTGGAGACACTACTTGTATGGCGTTTATGTTGATGTATTCACAGATCATAAGAGCCTCCGGTATGTGTTCACCCAGAAAGAGTTGAATCTTCGTCAGAGGAGATGGATTGAATTCCTCAAGGACTATGACATGAATATTCTTTACCATCCGGGTAAGGCCAACGTAGTGGCTGATGCTCTCAGCAGGCTGTTTATGGGTAGTGTAGCACATGTTGAGGAAGGAAGGAAATAGCTAGCCAAAGATGTCCACCGGCTTGCTCGCTTAGGAGTTTGCCTTACGGACACATCAGATAGTGGGGTGGTAGTTCAGAATGGATCAGAATCTTCATTGGTAGCGGAGGTTAAGGAAAAACAGGATAGTGACCCTATATTACTTCAGTTGAAAGGTGCAGTGCATCAGCAGAAAGTTGAGGTCTTCTCCCAAGGGGGAGATGGTGTACTTTGTTACCAGGTCGCTTATGTGTTCCTAATATGGGTGAGTTGAGGAAGCGGATCCTTACAAAAGCTCATAACTCCAGGTATTCCATTAATCCAGGTGCCACTAAGATGTACCGTGATCTATGGAAAGTCTTTTGGTGTTACGGCATGAAGAGAGACATAGCAGATTTTGTGGCTAAATGTCCTAATTGTCAACAGGTTAAGGTAGAACATCTAAACCAAGAGGTATGACTCAGGAGATTAACATTCCTACATGGAAGTGGGAAGTGATAAACATGGATTTCATTACCGGTTTACCTCGTACTTACAGACAGCATGACTCCATTTGGGTGATAGTGGACAGAGTTACTAAGTCCGCTCACCTCTTGGCCGTCAAGACTACAGATTTGACGAAGGACTACGCCAAACTCTACATCCATGAGATAGTCAGGTTGCATGGGGTTCCCTTGTCTATCATCTCAGATAGAGGTCCTTAGTTTACCTCTCATTTCTGGAAATCATTTCAGAAAGGTCTTGGTACTCAGGTAAATCTGAGAACAGCATTTCATCCACAGATGGATGGTCAGGCAGAACGTACCATTCAGACCTTACAGGACATGTTGAGAGCTTACGTGATCGATTTCAAGGGGAGTTGGGATGATCACGTACCTCTTATAGAGTTCACCTACAATAATAGCTTCCATTCCAGTATTCAGATGGCCCCGTATGAGGCCCTATATGGGCATAGATGTAGGTCCTCGATTGGTTGGTTCGAAGTAGGTGAAGCAGCCTTGATAGGGCCATATTCGGTCATAAGGCTATGGAGAAAGTTCAGCTCATCAGAAATACACTAAAGACAACCCAGAGTCGTCAGAAGTCTTATGCAGATATAAGGAGAAGGGACTTAGAGTTTGAAATCAATGACTGGGTTTTCCTGAAGGTGTCACCTATGAAGGGGATGATGAGATTTGGCAAGAAAGGGAAGCTCAGTCCTAGATATGTAGGTCCTTACAAAATCCTGAAAAGGGTTGGTAATGTGGAATAGTTAGAGTTGCCAGCAGAACTAGCATCGGTTCATCCAATCTTTCACATTTCCTTGTTGAAGAAGTGTGTGGGTGATCCGGCATCGATAATACCATTAGAGAGTGTGGTTGTGAAGGATAGTCTCACTTATGAAGAGGTTCCAGTTGAGACACTTGACCGCCAGGTTCGTAGGTTGAGAAATAAAGAAGTCGCTTCAGTGAAGGTTTTGTGGAGGAGTCAGTCCGTAGAGGGAGCTACTTGGGAAGCAGAAGCATCCATGAAGGCCAAGTATCATCACCTCTTTCCTTCCGATTTCGTTTCATCTTGAGGTAATAGTTCCTCTCCAGTCTCTCAGTTTACTTTTGTGTAATTCAGTCTTAGTATCATGTTCCTTAAGTTGTTCTTGCATTTCATCATATTAGCATGTTCTTGAAACTTAGTTCAGTTAGATATCAGTTTTTAGTACTTAGTGGTAGGATTTGCAGCTCCTTCCCTCCATCCTCAGCTGGTTTAGACTTCATTCGAGGACCAATGTTTTCAAGGGGGAGATACTGTAACACCTCAAAATAAGACTTGAACTTTGCACTAGAAAACAACAGAATTTGGTGAACCACGGCAGCGTTCACGGACCGTGAAAGGAACCACGGTCCGTCGACCTTCCCGTGGCTCACACCCACCCAGAAGTGGTGGACCACGGGACCCTTCACGGGCCGTGGACCACCACATGAGCCGTGGGAAGGCTCGTAGAGGCTAGGCAGAAAGCACCCAAGCTCAGGCCTCAGACCACGGAGCCTACCACGGTTGTGGTCTTGATGACGGGCCGTGGGAGGATCCGTCGTCCTGAGCCAGCAGACCCCCAGCCCAAGTGAAGAACCACGGTGGCCTTCACGGTCTGTGGTCCTTCACACAGGCCGTGGTAGGGCTCGTGAATGGACTCCCCCCAGAACTAGTAGCTCAGGCCAAGAACCACGACCCACTTGATGGGTCGTGGTCCAAAGATGGACCATCAGTGGTACCGTGGTCGGCCCGCTTTTAAGTTAGGGTCGTTTTGGTCTTTTTTCCTATGCATTGGGTATCTAAACTACGTTGTTTTATACCTAAACTACATCGTTTTACTCAGATTAAGCTTAATAATCCAGTCAGAATCTAACCAAAACCTTTATTCACCAAAAAACATCAAAACTTAGAACAAAAAGAGAAGAAGAAAGAGGCGCCAGTTTTCTCAAGAAAACGTAGAAGGTTTTCTTCAGTTCCACCCCCAAAATCGAAGGATTTCTCCATAGATTTCGTCACCAGGTATGTGGGATTTCACTAGTGGGTTCCTTTCATCCACTAGGTCCCTAGAATTCAGTCAGCTCCTTGATTCTCCATATCTTTTTTAGAATTAGGGTTTCTAAAACCTTGGATTTCGTTGTGATTTAGTTGTTATAGTATCCTTAATCGAAATAACATGTTTTATTGGAAAGTTTGCTTAATTCCTTGTATGAAACTCAGAACCCTAGTTTGTGTAGATTCTCTTAGTTCATGAATTACACTTGCTAGGTCAGTTAAACAGATAATCATGCTTTAGATTTCGAATGTCACATTATCAGTATATAAATATTGCATTCTCAGTTAACATGTCAGTATTTTGAGCTATTCAGTATTTCAGTCATATACGTATTCAGTTGGGAGTAGACTTAACACCGAGTTGTACTAGGGTTTAGCGTACCCTCATAGTCCCAGAACTATATGCCCCTGTAGGAGTATAAGTCCCCTATGTTGGGCATCAAATTTAGTGATCACGCCAGTCATGCCTTTATACCCCTGGCAAGGTATATTGGGTCTTCTCGATGGGGCGTAAACATCAAACTCCACGTTTAGCTCACGTGGTTTTATGTCGATTAATAGTAGCTCCCACAATCAAACTCTTAATGCATTTGACCAGGTTTCAGTATATACTTCAGTATTCAGTTTAGTATGTCTTGTTCATGATTAGTACTTGGTCATTGCATTCAGTTCAGCTTTTCAGTTATGTTTTCAGTATGTATATTCTTGCTCAGTTTACAGTATTGCTCAGTTATGCCTTGTTTCAGCTTATATATGTTTGTTCAGCTTAGTATTTATATCTTGCATGCTCAGTACATTCAAAGTACTGACGCATACTCTGCGCTACATCCTTTTATGATGTAGGTTCAGGTATTCAGCATCCAAATTGCGCTTAGATCGATTCTCGGTCCGCACTCAGCAACTTCAGTGGTGAGTCCTCATACTTCGAGGACAATAGAAATGCTTTTCATTTTATTCTTTTTATTTAGTTTTCAGTTTTGTTAGAGTTAGCTGGGGGGCATGTCTCAGCAACTCAACTTAGTTAGAGGCTTTTTCAGACATAGTAATAGAATCAGCTTGGGTTGATGAGTTTATCTTTCAGTTATTGTTGAACTCTTAGTATGTTTTATACATTCAGACTAGATGGGTATTCCCTATTTTCCAGTTATATATTGTTTAGCTTCCGCATAGTATTTGTTTTATTCAGTTATTCTCAGTATGCTTATGATCTGCCAGACACAGGTTAGCTTGGGGTCACTCGTGATCCTAGGTCTCGTGTTACGTCAAGGGGGTAGCCTCGGGGCGTGACAACCCATGTCCCATAACTATGTGCCACCATAGGTTTGTCTTAGATAGACATTAGCTAGTGGATCCACTTTAGCTCAATTTTATGGTTCTTCTTACCTTGGCAAGTAAGGATATCTCTTTTCGGTGTGGGATAGACACCAGATTCTATGTTATAGCTCACATGGTCTATGTCGGTGAAAGGGAAACTTCCCATAATAATGAACTAAGGTTACTTTCTAAAGTATCTCACAAGTGTTTTATAAGATGTTTAGCTTGCATTAACCATGATTAGGACTTATATTTTCTAACATGTTATTTTATGAATTAGCTTGGTCATTGCATGTCATATAAAGTACTTTTAGCATGATTTCATAACTCTTATAGATTGTTCTCATACTTGGTACATTCCATATGCTAATGCATACTTGTGCTTACATTGTTTCACTAATGTAGGGTCCGACGCTCCTATTCCCCATACTCGTGGCTAGTTGATTCATTTGAGCTTTTGAAGATTAGTAAGTCCTCATGATCCGAGGGTCAATATTCTTTTATTTCTATTATGTCATTTCCATTTTCAGACTTTGTATGTGATGTATGGGTTATTTCCCAATCACTTTTTGTAACACCTCAGGCTTAGAAAGAGCTAAACTTAGATTTGTACAAGTTACCCTTAAAAATTGTGAGTTTTGGGTCAACTTCAAATGACCATAACTTTTAGCACATAAGGAGTTAGGTGGCCCATGAGGTATCAAATCGAAGATCGTTGAGTCCTCTTTCCAACGCCGCTGACTTTGCTAAATTCTGAGCTTAGATGAAGATGTTATGCCCATTTGAGTACAACCTCTCTAGTTAAGGCATTTCATCCATTTTAAGAAAGGGTATTTTGGTCTTTTCCTTACCCCTAAAGGCCTACCCAAGTTTTACCCATCCAAGTTAAGGGGTCTAATCAGACTAAGTAAGTTTTAGACATTCCAAAAGAGCATAGGGTTCTTAGAGAGAAGTTCAAGAGGAGAAATGAGAAAGGATTCAAGCATTCTTTCAAGAACTTGAAGATTTTGCCAAGAACTTAGTTCTTTCAAGGTATGTAAGCTTTCATAGTATTGGGTTTGTTCGCCCTCACACCAATCATGTGAATTAATCCATAAATTCATTTTTGAAGTTGATTGAATTTGAATTCTTGAGAAGTTCTTGAAGTTTTAGCTTCATTCTTTATCAATGAAGTCTTGTTGAGTTCTTGAGGTGAGGGTCTTGCGAATGAGTGTTGTTCTTGATAGATTTTGTGTGGGTTTTCATTGAAATAGTGCTTGGTTTATGAATTTAAGAGAATTTGGAGGAAATCATTCGATTCTAGATGAGATAGGGATTGAAAGAGAATAGCAAAATTCACCGGGTTTTTTGGGCACAGGGTGGGGCGGCGCGCCACTGAGGCGCCAAGGGGGCTGGTGCACTGCAGGGGGCTTCAATTGTTTAGGGGCTGGCGCCCTACGCCAGGAATGCGCCAGGGTCGCCTGCCTCCGTTTCTCTTCCGTCTTTCATTCCTTATACATCCTTTCGAATCGTGTCTTTGTTCTCTTCTTAATATTAACTCTTAAAGTCTTCATTAATCATTGAGAGATCTTATATACATCCTAAACATAACTCTTAAATCTCCATTTCAAATTGAAGTAAAGATTAAGAGTAAAGTTCAAGAAACCTTTTTGAGTCATTTTGAGAAGTCTTTTACAATCTTCTAGAACTTGAATTAAGACTTGAGTAAATGAGTATGACAATGAGGAGAGTTTTCTTTCATATTTCAAATGATTATAAGGGAACTAAGTATTCCCAAGTGTAAACACATTTACATTTAAACGAGAGGAAACCTTAATTTCTAAACGAGTTCATGAGGAGTTTTTGAGCATTACCTCTTTTAAGAGAATCTTTTGAGTAATTATCTCAAATTGAGGAACAGTTATATTTTAAAATATATGAGCATGAGTTATATATATTATTGGGAGTAGTATTGAGCACCGATATGAGGATGAGTTCAGACAACTCAAAATCCTCATAAACCATGTATGCCAACATGGGTAAAGGGTCATACTTTTTAGATGATTCCTTATTGCTTTTAAGCATAGCTTAGTGGATCCACTTAGTTGAGGATATTCTATACCCCGACAAGGTATAGGACAGTTCTGGCAGCGTTGGCAAGACGTTGTATCATCACGTAGCTCATAGTGATGGTTGTCGGTTAGAGAATCTCCCAAATAAGAGTAAAGAGTTTATTTATTGTATTTTTATACATATTGAGTTGATATCTACTGTCTAAAAGTTTATACATTGCATTCTTTTTCCATTGCTTTTATAATGAGTTGAGTTGAGTTGAGGTGAGTATGTCTTCCCTTTCTATCAGTTTAGTTCTATATATGTAGTTTAATTTTTTCCTTACATGCTCTTACATTCAATGTACTGACGTCATTCGACCTGCATCTTTTCATGATGCATATACAAGTGTTCAGGGTCATCAACATGCACTTCGTTGATCCCATTGCATTCCAACTAGCTTTGGTAAGCCTCCTTGCTTTCTGGAGGGTTCCACATTTATATTTCAGTCGTGTTAAAATATCGTGGGTCTTGTCCCGATATATATCATAGTTATTAGAGGCTTCATAGATAATAGTAGTGTGAGGAGTCTTTCATTGTTCCTTGTTGATGTTTTAAAGACTTTGAGTTGAACATTTATGTTCATTTGAGTATGTCAGATAGCTTTGAGTTAAACTATTTTTATTAATGAGACATTATGAGTTGAATTTTGCATTTGGGTTCCCTATATTGTTAAGTAAGTCTTCCGCTGAGTATTGAGCCATGCTAAAGGTTCGCTTGGGTACCAACGATGGTTCTCGAGTGCCGGCCACATTCAGGGTGTAGGCTCGGGGCGTGACACTTTCCTTATGATGTAATAGATGGCTTTAAGACTTATGTTTAGACTTCAACTTTTGTCAAACTCTTTCGTATGAAATGCTATCTTTTGGACTTTTTACTTCTATTATCTTGTATGAGTATGTTAAGTGGCTTGTATAGAGCCTCTCGGGGTTCTATACGTCAAGTTACACCTAGGGTCTACTTTGGGTCATGATAATTTGGTATTCAGAGCACAAGGTTTAGAAAGGTCATAGGAAGTCTCTAAGCCACATCGAGTAGAGTCTTGTTCATAAGTTTGAAGCGCGCCACATTTATGAATGAGAAGCTATAAGATGTTTAGGAAATTCTACTTCTTTCATCATTCTAAAGTCGTGTGATTGAGTGTAACTCTATATGTCTTTTTCCTAATCCTTATCCAATGCTTTTCAGGATATGGTCCCTCGAAGAGCATATATTAGAATGAATGTGAATGAGAATGTGGAACGAGAAGCTCCTCAAGTTCCAACCGACCCTTTAGTCGAATAAGTGACTTATGCAGAGTTTATGGCTTCTTTTCAAGTGTTGGCACAAGCCATGATGGCTTAAACCAATAGGGAGGTTGTGGCCTCCGTGAACCCAAATGTGGGTACAATGGTAACTAGAGTGAGGGACTTTACTAGAATGAATCCTCCGGAGTTTCATGGTTACAAGGTTGAGGAAGATCATCAAGAGTTCATTGATAAGGTGTATAAGGTGTTGATGATCATGGGAGTGACGCTGGTGGAAAAGGTGGAGTTTGCCTCTTATCAACTTATGGGTGTTGCTCAAGTTTGGTTCAACCAATGGAAGGAAGAAAGGGTGGATGCTTTTCTTGATAGGTTCTTTCCCCTTGAGATGATGGAGGCAAAGGTAATTAAATTCATCAACCTTCGTCAATGAAACATGAGTGTGAAGGAGTATGCCTTGTAGTTCACACAATTGTCTAGATACGCTCCTACTACGGTTGCCAATCCTAGGGGAAGAATGAGTAAGTTTGTTTTAGGAGTGTCCGAGATGGTGGTTAAAGAATGTCATACCGCCATACTCATAAATGATATAAACATTTGTCGTCTAATGGTTCATTCTCAACAAACAAAAGAGGAGAAACTTAAGGAAAGATCTAGGGAGGCAAAGAAGGTAAGGACCGATAATGGTGACTTTTCACATTCAAGGTCCGATGGTATGGTCGTTCTAAGTTTCAAAAAAGGTTTTCTGGTCAAGGTTCATCCAATGCTCCGGCTCCTAAATTCAACAAATATAGGGTGTCTAAACATAAGTCTCAAGGAGGAAACGATGGTGGTTAATTATTGTTACTTGTGCTGGATGTGGAAGAAAGCATAATGGTAAGTGCCTAGCCGGTCCCAAGGCATGTTTTGGTTGTGGAAAGAAGGATCATAAGATAAGGAATTGTCCCTCAGTTGCTAAGAATGAAGGAGATAATCGTTGACGGGCTCAACCTTACCGTTCGTCAGGTTCTAGTAAGAGTCAGAAGCAAAATAGATTTTATGCACTTCAAACTTGTCATGAGAAAGAGGGTTCTCCCGATGTGATCACCGGTATGTTGAAAGTCTTTCATTTTGATGTTTATGCTTTGCTTGATCCCAGTGCTACGTTGTCTTTTGTGGCGCATATGTAGCTATGAGGTTTGATGTTCTTCCGGATGTGTTGATACACCCTTTTTCTGTCTCTACTCCTATTGGTGAAACTATTGTGGCTAAGAGATTCTATAGAAATTGTCCCGTCTCCTTATCCCATAAAGTCAATTATGTTGATCTTGTATAACTTAATATGTTAGATTTCAATGTTATTTTTTGTATAGATTGGCTCCATTCTTGTTATGATTTTGTTGATTGTAAAACCCGAGTGGTCAAGTTTCAGTTTCCAAATGAACACATCCTAGAGTGGAAAGGGGGAAATTCTATGCCTAAGAGTCAGTTTATTTCTTTTCTTAAAGCTAGAAATATGATATCTAAAGGTTGCATATACCATCTTGTTCGGGTTAGGGATATGGATTCTGAAACCCATATCTTTGAGTTGGTCCCCATTGTTAATGAGTTTCCGGAAGTGCTTCCTGACGATTTACCCGATGTTCCTCCCAAAAGGGAAATATACTTTGGTACTAACCTTCTCCCAGATACGCAACCTATATATATTCCTCCTTATCGTATGGCTCTGGTAGAACTTAAGGAGTTAAAAGAGTAATTTAACGATTTGGTGGACAAGGGTTTCATCCGACCAAGTATCTCTCCATGGGGTGCTCCAGTTTTGTTTGTTCGAAAGAAAGATGGTTCTCTTCGTATTTGTATCGACTACCGGTAATTGAACAAGGTTACCATTAAGAACAAATATCCTCTTCCAAGGATAGATAATTTGTTTGATCAACTACAAGGAGCAAGTTACTACTCTAAGATTGACCTCCGGTCGGGTTATCACCAATTAAGGGTAAAGGAAGATGACATTTTGAAGATGACTTTTCGAACCCGGTATGGTCATTATGAGTTTTTGATAATCTAGTTTGGTTTGAATAATGCTCCGACCGCATTTATGGTTTGATGAATAGGGTGTTTAAACAATACCTTGACATGTTTGTGATTATGTTTATTGATGACATCTTGATTTACTCAAGGAGCGAAGATGAGCATGTCGATCATTTGAGGATTGTGTTGCAAGTCCTCAATGACCAACAACTCTTTGCAAAGTTTAGTAAATGTTAGTTTTGGTTAAGATCTATTGATTTTCTTGGTCACATTGTTTCTGGTAAAGGTATTGAGGTAGATCCTAAGAAGACGGATACGATTAAGAGTTGGCCAATGCCTCTATCCCCTTAGGATATTCAAAGTTTCTTGGGTTTGGCCGGTTACTATAGAAGGTTCGTGGAAGGGTTTTCTTTGATTGCCTTTCCATTGGTGGCATTGACCGAAAAGAAGGTTAAGTTTGTATGGTCTAAAGCGTGTGAGAAGATTTTTCAAGAATTAAAAGATAGACTTACCTCCGCTCCAGTGTTGACTTTACCAGAAGGATCCGATGGGTTTGTGGTTTATTGTGATGCTTCAAGAGTTGGACTAGGTTGTGTCCTTATGCAAAATGGGAAAGATATTGCTTATGCTTCACGACAACTTAAGATTCATGAAAAGAACTATCCTACCTATGATTTGGAACTAACGACGGTTGTTTTTGCCTTAAAGATTTGGAATCATTACTTATATGGTGTTCATGTTGATGTCTTTACTGACCATAAAAGTTTGCAATATGTGTTCAAGCAAAAGGATCTAAATCTTCCCCAAAAGGAGGTGACTTGAGTTGTTAAAGGATTATGACATGAGTGTCCTCTACCACCCTGGCAGGACGAATGTGGTGGCAAATGCTCTCAGTCAGTTATCAATGAGTAATATTGCTCATATTGAGGATGGTAAAAAGGAGTTGGTTCGAGATGTTCATAGACAAGCCCGATTGGGTGTTTGGTTGGTTGACTTAACCAAGGGCGGCGTTACGGTACATAACGGTTCAAAATCGTCCTTTATGTCAGATGTGAAAGTCAAGCAAGGTCTTGATCTGATTTTGGTGGAATTGAAGGAAGCGGTGCGTAAAAAGTTTATTGAGGCTATCTCGCAAGGGAGATATAGTGTGCTTTGGTATCAAGGTCATTTGTGTGTTCCCGATGTTGATGATTTGAGGGAGCATATTTTATCGGAAGCCCATAGTTCTCGATATTCCATTCACCCGGGAGCCACCAAGATGTACCGTGACTTGCGGGAGGTTTATTGGTAGAATGGTATGAAGAAGGATATTACAGAATTTGTGGCTAAGTGTCTTAATTGTCAACAAGTGAAAGTTGAGCATCAAAAGTCGGGAGGCTTGTCCCAAGATATTAGTATTTCTACTTGGAAGTGGGAAGATTTGAATATGGACTTTATTGTGGATTTATCCTGCACCCAGCGACAACATAACTCGATTTGGGTTATTGTGGATCGTATGAAGAAATCGTCTCATTTTATTCCCGTCAAGGTTTCTTATTCGGCGGAAGACTATGCTAAGTTGTACTTGAGGGAAATGGTTAGGTTGCATGGAGTGCCCTTATCCATTATCTCTGATTGTGGTACCCAATTTACTTCTCAATTTTGGAAATCTTTCTAAAAGGGCCTTGTACTCATGTTAAGATTAGTACGACCTTTCACCCTCAAACCGATGGGCAAGTGGAGCGTACTATCCAAACTTTGGAAGATATGTTGAGAGCTTGTGTTATTGACTGCAAGGGTAATTGGGATGATCATTTGCCTTTGATTGAGTTTGCTTATAATAATAGCTATCACTCCAGCATTGGTATGGCTCCATCTGAGGCTCTTTATGGTAGGAGGTGTAGATCTCCTATAGGTTGGTTTAAAGTTGGCGAGGTTGGTTTGATAGGTCCCGAGTTGGTACATGAGGCTACGGAGAAAATTTGGCTTATAAGAGAAAGGTTGAAAAAAATTCCAACCCGACAAGGAAACTTTGAATCCATGTTTTGACTGTTGCATTGAGTTCAGAATGTTGAGTTTAGTTGGGTAGCATACTTGGTTTGTATGCTCGGGGTTCCAAAGGAATCCTGAGGGTCTATTCGGTGATTTTTTTGTGTCTTAGTGAATTGTTGATGCTTCTGTCTTGTGCCTATTGGGCTTTTCATCATGGTCGTGGGCTCTCTCTCGGGATCGTGTAAGGGTTTTTTGTTGCGCGTCGCGATCACGTGGGCTATGTCACGATTGCATAGAGTTAGGTCTTCTTGCATCGCGCCTGTGCCGCGATCGCGAAGGTCAATATAATGAGTTGACTTCCTGTTGTTCATCGTTATCATGCGGTGTGGGTCATGATCGCGATGAGTAAGTCGTCTGGGTAGAATTCTTTTCCAAAAGTCTGGGGTTCATCCCCATTTACCCATTTTTGAACCTTAGAACTCGGTAAAGGTGATTTGAAAGTGATTTTTTGAGATGCATCAATTGGATAACGATTTTTAACTCCTCATCTTAATTACCCATTATTTATTTCAAGATTTTCTCACCTAATTGCTAATTTTGAACTTGGATTTTAAGAAAAATGGCGATTTAAGCTTGATTTCAACTCAAATCTTGATACAGTTTTCACTAATGAGTTCCAAAACCTTTAAGTATGATGATTTTATACAAAATTTCAGATTTAATCCTAACGCTCGGGAATAACTTTTTGGATCGATATAGACCCGGTTTCCAAAAATCAATAAGATGGATGTTGTTGTTCTTGATTTCTTGTTATGATTCCATGGTTAATTAGATTTTAAGGATTCGGAGACTCGTCGTAAAGGGAAGTCCCAGATACCGAGCCAATTTTTTTCTCTTTTAAGGCAAGTGGACCTCTTGATCCTTCGTTAAGCATATTAAACCTTGTATGCCTTATTGTGTGTTTGGGAGTAATGAGAGTTGGTGGAGGGTTTTGTAATTCTTGCTTATTTGTAAATGTTGATTGAATTCTAATGACAATAAAGTGGGATAAAAGGGAAATTTGTTGATATATTAATGTAATATGTGTCATGAATGATTGAACGGTTATATTTATTCACTATTAATGACGTGTCATGATTGTGTGGGTATGGATTACGTATTGATATGGAATTTATCATCTTCTCATTATTCGTGTGAACATGCCTATTTGCATTTGTTCTGAAACACTATGATGAGATTTGAATTGATGTTTATGCTGAAGGAAAATTGTTCCAACGATTGTTATGTATGCCGAAGGGAAATGGTTCTGGCGGATGAGATATGCCGAAGGGAAATGGTTCCAGCAGATACATGGACCTTGTGAGTCCCCCATGGGTCCTGGCCTGAGTCTCAGCAAGTGTGTATCGTAAGGAAAGACATGCATCAGTATATATGACATTGCACGGCATTGTGTTGCACATCATTATTGTTCTTTGATCTTTATGAGTGATTTGTTATAGCCATTGTGGTTGTTTGAATATCAAAGATAGTGATGATAATTTGTTTATGTTGAGGTGCATGTTACAATGTAATTATACGTGCCATGTGCTACCTGAATTGTGAATTGTTAGGTTGAGTTGGCCTGATTTATTCTATGCAGGTTGTAGTATATGGAGGTTTGGATGAAGTGTAAGGAGAACATGTGTTCTATAATGCTTTACTTAGGGTTAGTAGGTGCTTGCTGAGACCGTTGTTATTTGGTACCTCACTCCCATGTTGTCTACACTTATGTAGGTTACGAGCCCGAAATGTCTTGATCACCCCTTCTTATCTTCGTCTGAGGCTTGCTTTGGAAGTTCGTGAGATAGTTGTTTGTCATCTCGGTAGACATCACTTACTCTTTCATTATGTCCTTGTTCTATTCGAGATACAAAGACATCCAAAGTTGTATTTCTTTTGAATCTATTGTACTGCTTAGAGGCTTGTACACGTGACACCAGGTTATGGGGGTATTTGAGTTATATTATGATTTCCGCATGTTTATGTTATGTTTAGTTCCTTATTCTGTTTTTATTTCCACGTTTACCTTATCGAGGTTTGTTTAGGCTGATCTTTCTTGTGGGATAAGACAAGTGCAATCACGCCCAGTTTTTGGGTCGTGACACATCTCCAAATGAGTGAGGGCATCCCAAGCTTGAGGCAGAAAACAATCACATTTTGAGTTGAAAGTGGAGACACCATGTTGGATTACATTTCTTCTTCATAAAATATGTCATGGTGATGGGACTTGAACCCAGTATTAGTAATTGTACAAGTCCCACGGCTTTTAAATTTCATGCTACTTAGTGTAACGGTTGGGAACATCACATGCTCTGAGTGAGTCATATACCTATAATACTGATGGTTTATAAGCACTTTCAATACCAGTCTGACCATGCTATGAGCAACTTTATGGCTCATCCAAGCTACTAGGCTTTCACAAGAAGCATCAGTATTTCAATACCTACTAACAGAAAGTGCATTTAAACAATATAAGCTTCCAGTTAATGAAACTTACGAATTGCATCTGCTACTTTCCTTTGAAAGCAATACAAAGTAGTTTCCTCATCTGATAATATCTATGTATAACAAGAATAATTTTCTGGAATATTGACAGATTTAGATGTTCATGAAACAATGATATTACCAGATGTTTTCTTTACTATGTACGTTAACCAAACAAATGAGTTCAGATACTGATCCCTCTTTTGGCAACATAGTTAAAGTACATTAGGTGCAATGCAGAGAATTAGCTGTGATCTGATTACTTTGTTGTAAGTTCCAAAAGAATGTGGTCCTCTTAAAACAAAGCAGTAATTCCGGAGTCCAAATCTTCATCATTGAGAACTATAAAAGCATATGATTGTTGCATTTCTTTTAGGACAAGATGTTGCTTCAACCTGCAATAAAGCTGGATAAGAAATGGTTCAACTCTATGAAATATGGGGATACAATCAAATAAGAGAAGATATAGACTCCACATTATGACATCTGCTAACTAAACAAGTGAAATCCAATCCACGAAATAATTGATCTATGGACAAAATGTTGTTGTGGTAAAGGTCGTAATGCGAGGAATCACGACTGCTAGGCAATATTCAAATATTCGCAGTTGTGTCTGCTGCCCTCTTAATTGGTCTTTTTTCTTTTTGGTGATAATATCTAAATAGATTTCTTGATTCACCAAATAGATCTTTTACTTCCTAATTAACTATCTGCTTAAATTGCTATCCTCTCTTCAAATATTCACTACCTGTCTCTGCATAGAACTGGCCATGCAGTAAACAGATTTTGCTTAATCCTACTTCAACTCCTTTTCTGATTTATAAAAGCATATTCACTAAGGTTTTAAGGATCTCCACGTCTATGTCATCTTAAGAAATGTATCCAAGAGAAAGAAAAACTGTATGTTATCTTAAGCAGTCAAGAGGTAAAGTGATGGACTCAATTTCTGTCCAGGATTAATATTTTCCAACAAACAAGAATGCATAAGGTATTTGACAGTTACTTCATTCTAAGCCAAAAAAGAAACTTCAATTTAAATCTCTACAGCTGAAATGGTAGGAAGTAATTAAGAGGCATAAGTAGGTCATTGATCAACACCAACAACATACACAGTGAAATCCGACAGAGTAGGTCATTGATCAGGGCTATCATTTGTACACTTGTAACCAAGAATCTGGCCTAGTGGTCAATGAATTGGAGACCAGGATTCAAATCTGAAACCCAAACAGATACAAAATGACTACGTGATTTCTTCCCATTTGACTAAGCATTAGAGGGCAGAGTTACCCAGTACATATGCCGGTGGGAGGTTGTAGGTAACCGGTGGACTAGTCAAGGTGCACGCAAGCTTGCACAAATAAGAAAAAAAGAAGAGATTATCATTAACAAACTTTGCAATCTGATCTTTCTCTAAAAACGAATAGCAACCTCATAAGAACGTATTATTGCGAAAAATAGCGCAAGGAAAAAAAAAATAGTGACATCCATCTGCAATGGTTTTAGCATCAAAACTAATATGCGGACAACTGTGGTTTTTAAAATTAAGGGAACATGAACATAAAAATTAAAATTATCAGAGAAGTTATACAAGCCAAAAATTTAAAAAGGACTGTAAGTCTGTAACACCTTCATACAGCTGAATATCCACATGATTTGGCCTTTGTTTAAGAATTGATCATTTCAATACAGATGGACGATAGAAAACCTATTTGTTCTAGAATGGTCATTTCAGTTAGGAAAATGCCAGTTAAGATGGAATAGTAATTTGATGGCAATGTGGTTTTTTTAATTATAAAACTTGAATTACAAATAAAAAGGTAAAATACTTGGGATGGCAAAACAAGCTACGTCAAATTTAAGAGTGTTGCACAAATCACAAACTACAAGACTGTATTGGGGAACATTCTCATGTACTGGTGGCATTGGAATAAGATCAAAGAAAGAGGTCATCGAGAAAGCTTCCTTCGCGAAGTTACCCGAGAAGTACCCGGGATCATTGCATATCCGGGTTGATTACTACCATCATGGTACCGGATCAGCCGGAGGGTTTCTAGCAGATAAAAGGCGAATCATGGACGAGGAAAGAAAGGACTCGTGGCCCAAGACTGATTAAAAGGATGTTCAGTGGGTTTACAGCTGGCAACAGTATCTCCAAATAGAGCATTTTTACATTATTGACCAAGGATATATACTCAAAAATGCTTATACTAACACCTTTCTTTCCAGAACTAACAGCTTGAGTTATAACCGGAATCGAAGCAGAAGCAACACTACTTGGATTTCACTATTCCATTCATTTATTAAATTGTACAAGTGTTCTTTCTAATCTTATTTAACAACATATCTATTTGTTTAATCTCGAATTTACAAGTTAAATCAATGTGTGTGTCCTTGACCTCGTGACATAAATTGTAAACGGATTTCGAGTATTACCTGGTGATTCAAAGGTGGGAGAGCATGAGGGCAAGGTCGTGGTCAGACATTTTAACATCAATACATGTTCCCAAGGAAGAAGCAAGTCTGGCAGCTAATTGATGCTTACACTGGGGAAAACAACACATAGAAGAGAATGTTACTACTTTAATTTATTGATATTGGATAAAAAGAGTGGGAAGGAAGGGTAAATCTCACACACACAAAGTTGTTCCCCTTTGTTTACAATGTCATAGAAGAAGGAATAACAAGCACAATAATGTTGTGGAAAGCATAAATATTCCTCCTTCCTCTTTGACTCTCCTACAACCTGCGCAACCATTATATTCAATATTTAATTATCATACACCCCATAAACCCAACTCAATGGACTGATATTGTGTAAAAAATCGACCTGAAAGATGGAACGGCCACTGGGCTCACCCAACATCCTTTTGACACCTCTTTGATCAACTATTCTCATTGCTCGCTCCAAATTTTTGCCAAGCAAGAAATGCAATCTAGACAAAAGATGAATTGTAGTAAAACCGACCAGAAATTGGAAATTGGAAAATGGAAAGAAAAAAAAAAGGGAACTTACATGGAGAGTTGCTCATCGCTGACTGCAACAAATTAGCAAAATGAAGTTAAAGAGTGATATAAACCTAAAATAGAGTTAGTTGAAGAAGAAGAAGAAGAGACCTGAATGAGTTGATTCGATATCATTCCACACTTTCTCCGCAACCAAAGCACTAGTGCTCATTCTCAAAATCCAAAAGAAAAAACGGGTGCTCCGGTCAATCACCTGTACCCTGCCCTGTTCGATTAAAAAAATATATTACAAGTTGGAACTTAAACACCAGCAACGCATAAACTCTCCCCCTTAACGACATGAAGGGAATATTTCACTCAATTTTACTTTTTACCTCATTTGTTTGTATATAATGGCAAAGTGAGTCATTAGACTTCCAATTTTTTCGTTTTTGGTTGGGTAAATGTTTCGGAAAATATTTTTCAAATAACTTGTTTTCCTCAAAAAAATAAAAAATTAAAGAATTTTTTTTTAAAACTCTCCTTCAACCTCAAATTACAATTTTAAAATTTATTTTTTAAAAAAAATCAATTTATTTTATCGCTCCCCACAACCCAAAAACAATTAACAATTTTAAACTTTATTTTACAAAAATAGTTCAAATTTTTTGTTTTTTTTTACTCCGCTCAAGCCCTTATTACCTCTATCCCACCACAAAAAAAAAAATAATTAAAAAGATTTCATTTTCTTAACCCACACCTACCCCAATCCCCTACCAGCCCCCCACCCGCACCCAACCAAAAAAAAAACATGTTTCTTAAAAAGGCTTTCAATATTTTTTTTACCCAACCCAGCCCCATCCCTACCCCGACCTCCTACAAGCCCCCCACCGCCCTCCAAAAAAAAATTAAGATTTTGTTTTTAAAATTAAAAAAAATAATTTTTTTTTAGTTTTTTACCCCGACACCTCTACAGACCCCCCACCCCCTCCAAAAATAATTTATTGTTTGTTTTTTTAAAGAAATTAAATTTAAATTTTTTTATTTTTTTACCTCATCTACCCACCAGCCCCCAACCCCCAACCCCCATCAAAAAAAATAATTAAAAGTTTATTTTTAAAAAAAAATATTAAATTTTAAATAATTTTCATTTTCTACCCCACCCCTACCCCTACCCATACCATCCCATCCCCCCCCCCCCCAACGCACACAAAAGAAATTGAAAATTTTATTCTTAAAATAAAATTTAAATCCCAATTTGAAATTTAGGTCTCGAGTCGGGTGTCGTTGGATCCCGATTCAAAAGTTGGGGTCGAATTTTCGATTTGAAAATTGAATTTTGGGTCTCGCATCAATTGTTGGTTATCGGGATCGGGTCCTGGTTTGAAAGTTGGATCTCAATTCGAGTGTCGAAGTCAAAATTCGGATGAATCGATCGTGTTCAAGTTCGGTTGTCAGGCAGGTACTCGGTCGGATATCCGATCCCGATTTGACTGTTGGGTCTCGAATTGAAAGTTGGGATTAGATCCTAGGTCAGATCTCAAGGTCGGGTTTCGGATCGGTTGTTGGGGTTCGGGTGTCGGAGTCATGTCCTAGATCGATTATCGAGGTTGGTTTCCTGGTAAGAAAATATTTTCCTTAAAAGTATTTTCTACTCTCTCGTCAAAAATTAAAGATATTTTCTGAAAAATGTTTTTCATTCGCCAACCAAACTAAAATATAATTTCCGAAAAATATTTTCTACTTACCAATGAAACATGAGAAAATAAGTCAGAAATCCTCTTGCCAACTAAGAAAACATTTTCCAAGAAAATATTTTTCATGGAAAACATTTTCCAAAAAAATATTTTTCATGGAAAACATTTTCCTACATACCAAACATACCCTAAGTGCATTTGTTTTTTTCTACTAAATGGTAACCTAAGTTTCGAAAGTTGCCCAGATGTCAGTTTTGTTGTATTTAGAATTAAATTATCACTACTTTCCTCCAAATAGTTAACACTTCAAAATCATCATTCTCTCATAGTTAGCATATCATGTTATTAAAGCCTCATTTTTTAATTTTGGTTAACTGAATTAAATAAGTCAATTACTAAAAAAAATTGAGGTTTTAATGATATGACATATCAACTAGGAGAGAATGAGATTTTTGAAGTATTAAGTATATTAGGTAAATTTTCCGCGGTTTGCGCGGTCATGACAGACCTTATTAAATTTATGAATAATTCATTATAATATTCTAATACTCTATCCGTCCCATATTAACTGATCACTTTTCTTTTATACACATATTAAGAAACCATAAATAAGAGGGTAGTTTTACCAATTTACCCCTTAAGAACTTCTTTGAAACTTTACAAACAAGTTTGAACACTTTCAAAAAGAATTAATTGCAAGGGTATTATGAAAAAATCAATTAATGTCTTCTTAATTTAGTAAGATGATCAACTAATATGTGACAACTATTATTAGTATAGTGAACAATTAATATGGGACAGATGGAGTAGTAAAAATAATGATAAACTAAATTCTCGTGAAAAGTTTTTCTTCCTTAAATTCAAAGACAATAGGTTTTATGTTTTAATTTATGATGCATCTTAATTTTAAATTCAATTATTTTATCGTGTGGAGATACTTAAACCATTTTGTATCGCAATGTACATGTGAAACCTTACCACCTCTTTTCTCTTTTTTTTTTAACCTCTTTTTACTTCCTCTTTTCTCTTCTTCTTTTTTAAAATGTTTTATTTCTTACTCTTCCCTCTCCCAGTTTTTTTTTTTTAAAAAAAGAAAAATCTAAGTAATAAAAGTTGGTAAATAATTAAAGGCATTTGTACACTAATAAGATAAGAAAGCAAAGAGATTAAAATCATATGGTGCCAATATAGTTCGACATTATTAGAGCTTAGTTGGTTTAATAATTTTTCTTAATAAAATAATAATTTTATTGCTGGCAATACCAAGACTTGAGATGATATGAAATATATTGTCACGCCCCGAGGCTACCCCCTTGACGTAAACACGAGATCTGGGATCACAAGTGACCCCAAGCTAACCTTGAAGCTGACATATCATAAGCATACTAAAACAACTGAATAAAGAGATACTATGCGGAAGCTAAAACAAGAGACAACTGAAAGATGGGGAATACCTAATACTGATCTGAATATATATAAAACTACTAAGAGTTAAACGATACTGAACATTCACTCAAAACTAAAGCTGAATCTAATACTATGTCCGAAAAGCCTCTAACTGAGTTGAGTTGCTGGGACATGCCCCCCAGCTAACTCTAACAAAACTGAAAACTGAAAGTAAAGACTAAAATGAAAGCATGTCTATTGTCCTCGGGATATGAGGACTTACCGGTGAAGCTGCTGAATGCGGACCGAGAATCGATCTAAGCGTGATCTGGATGCTGAGTACCTGAACCTACATCATGAAAGGATGTAGCGCAGAGTATGCGTCAGTACTTGGAATGTACTGAGCATGCAGGATATATATACTAAGCTGAACAATTATATATAAGCTGAACAAAGCATAACTGAGCAATAATGTAAATTCTGAAACATAACTGAAAAGCTAAGCTGAATGCAATGACCAAGTACTAATCATGAAAATAACATGCTGAACTGAATACTGAAGTATATACTGAAAACCTGGTCAAATGCACTAGGAGTCTGACTGTGGGAGCTACTATTAACCGACTTAAACCACGTGAGCTAAACGTGGAGTCCGATGTATACGCTTCATCAAGAGGACCCAATATACCTTGCCAGGGGTATAAAGGCATGACTGGTGTGATCACTTAATCTGATGCCCAACAGAGGGGACTTATACTCCTACGGGGGCACGTAGTTCTGGGACTATGAGGGTACGCTGAACCGTAGTCCAACTCAGTGCTAAGTCTACTCCCAACTGAATATGTATATGACACAAACGTAACTGAAATGCTGAATTACTGAATAGCTCAAAATACTGACATGCAATCTGAGAATGCAACATTTATATACTGATAATGTAACATTTGAAATCTGGAGCATGATTATATGTTTAACTGACCTAGCAAGTGTAATTCATGAACTAGAGAATCTACACAACTAGGGTTCTGAGTTTCATACAAGGAACTAAACAAACTTTCCAAGAAACATGCTATTTCGATTTAGGATACTACAACAGCTAAATCACAGTAAATATCAAAGGTTTTAGAAACCCTAGGTCTAAACAAGATATGAAGAATCAAGGAACTGACTGAATTTGTCACGACTTAGGGTACCCCCTAGATGTAACAAGGCGTATAAGACCCCGAGAGGCCTCATACAAGCCACCTAGCATATCATAACATAAAGTAATAGAAAATGGTGCGAAAATTTAAAACATTTCAACACAATCGAAGTCTTTATAAAAACGAGCGGAAGTCTAATACCATAGTCTCAAACCATCTAAACCAACATGAATAAAATCTTGGGACGCAGCCCATACAATAGTCCAAGACATAGAGGAAAAGTATGATGGAAAAGGGTGATCACATCCTCGAACACAATGATGATTCACCAAATCTTCACTTCCTTGATCAACAACGAAGCTAGCCACGAGTGTGAGAATCTAAGTCGCCGGACCCTACATTTGATAAGAATGTAGGCAAAGTATGTGTTAGTACAATTAAGTACTAAATATGATAGCTAGCATAAACCACATAAACATCATGTTTAGTCAATATAAACCATAAACATAATCATGCACATACATCAATATCATAATAAGAAAGGATTACTTCTCAAGCAACCTTCCTCATCCTTAGTCAAGACTTGGGTCATCACCTCTTAGTCAACTTACCTCATGGAAGGTACCTCAAGCAACAATCCAAAATATTCATTCTTCATAAGATAGTTCACATAGTTTATACTTACTTTTAGGGTGTGTTTGATACGAAGGAAAATGTTTTCCATGAAAAATATTTTTCTGGAAAACAAGTAGATTTTTGACTTATTTTCTTATGTTTGGTTGATGAGTAGAAAATATTTTCTGGAAAAGATTTTTTAGTGTTTGATTTATGAATGAAAAATATTTTTTTGAGAAAATATCTTTTATTTTTACTAGAGAGTAGAAAATAATTTTTGAATTGAAATTGGACATATTTTTTAAAAACAAACTTTTAATTTATTTTTTTTGGGGTGGAGGGGGGGCGGGGGTCGAGGGTGGGGTGAAAATATAAAAAGTTGAAATTGAAAATATTTTTTAAAAATAAACTTTAAATTTAATTTTTTTGGGGTGGGGGTGGGG